>JBBGZY010002621.1:0-252500 GCA_037952925.1 Lithobates clamitans
GATAGATAGATAGATAGATAGATAGATAGATAGATAGATAGATAGATGATAGATAGATAGATAGATAGATAGATAGATAGATAGATAGATAGATAGATAGATAGATAGATAGTTAGATAGATAGATAGATAAGATGAGAGAGAGAGAGAGAGAGAGAGAGAGAGAGAGAGAGAGAGAGAGAGAGAGAGAGAGAGAGAAAGAATAGATAGAGTTTTCATAGAAAACTTTTTTTTTTTGGTAACATTGACCTTTTTGTTTTTTCCACAGATGAGACCAGTTAACTCTCCTGAGATTTGTAGTTCTTTATACGGTAATTGTCCTCAATCCCAATAACGAGAGCCGTGTGAGGTCCAGTTTATCTGATTTTTGGTTCCCGGACCCCATGTGTACTGAACGCCCTTTGATCATCATCAGCCTAAAATGACTTCCATTTGATTAATTCGCTTTCTATATTGGCACTGACATGGGCATCACAGGGAAGAATGTCTAAATAAAATTCTGCTCAGCGTCGATCGGCTGGATCCAGTAAAATGAGACGGACCCCCCGAGTGTCCTCTTAATGGAAAAACGCCCCCATGGTGAGAAGGTTTGATCAGACTGACAGGAGACACCCTGCGTTTTCCTGCCGCTGAGTGAAAGAACTGAGAATTAGCGATAAGGAGATCACTACACCATTCACCACTCTATGTTATCACTTAAGCTGAAATTTAGCAACTGCCAAAGAATTGAAAAACCTATAAAATAAAAAAAGGACCTAAATGATATCCGTGCAACACAGGCTGAGGATTTAGTAAAACGGTTTCATCACATGCAGCGCGATTCACACATTTATAGCCATCCCAGGTACTGGGACAGGAGAGGGGGAAGGGAGGGGAAAGGAGAGAAGAAGAGAGGAAATAAGTTAGGGGGTGGAGATGAGGGTAAGAGAGAGAGCGAAGAAGGAAAGTAGAGGGCAGAGGAAGAGAGCAGAAGTTGAAGAAAGAGCAGAAGCAGAAGAAAGAAGTTGGGAGGGGGGGGGGGGGGTGAGAGTTAGGGGAACAGTGGAGAGGAAAGGAGAGGGGAAAAGAAAAGAGCAGAGAGGAAAGCAAAGTAAAGAAGTTGGGGTGAGAGTTAAATGAACAGTGGAGAGGAAAGAAGAGGAAGGGAGCAGAGGGGAGAGGAAAGAAGTTGGGAGGTGGGGGTGAGAGTTAGGGGAACAGTGTAGAGGAAAGGAGAGAGAAGAGGTTGGGAGCATAGAGGAGAGGAAGACGTTGGGAGGTGGAAGTGAGAGTTAGAGGAACAGTGGACAGGAAAGGTAAGGAAGGAAGCAGAGAGGAGAGGAAATAAATTGGAAGGTGGGGGTGAGAGTTAGGGGAACAGTGGAGAGGAGAAGAGAGAGGAAGGGAGCAGAGAGGAGAGGAAAGAAGTTGGGAGGTGGGGGAGAGAGTTAGGGGAACAGTGGAGAGGAAAGAAGAGGTGAAAGGAAAGAGCAGAGAGGAGAGGAAAGAAGTTGGGAGGTGGGGGTGAGATTTAGGGGAACAGTGCAGAAGAGAGGACAGAAGAAGGGAGCAGAAAGGAGAGGTAAGAAGTTGGGGGGTGGGGGTGAGAGAGAGGAACAGAGGAGAGAAAAGGATAGGGAAGAGGTTAGGAGCAGAGAGCAGAGGAAAGAAGTTAGCGGGTGGGGGTGAGATTTATATGAACAGTAGAGAGGAAAGGAGAGAGGAGAGGTTGGGAGCAGATAGGAGAGGAAAGAAGTTGGGAGGTGGGGGTGAGAGTTAGAGGAACAGTGGAGAGGAGAGAGTAAGGGAGCAGAGAGGAGAGGAAAGAAGTTGGGAGGTGGGGGTGAGATTTAGGGGAACAGTGGAGAGGAGAGAGGAAGGGAGCAGAGAGGAGAGGAAAGAAGTTGGGAGGTGGGGGTGAGATTTAGGGGAACAGTGGAGAGAAAAGGAGAGGAAGAGAGCAGAGAGGAGAGGAAAGAAGTTAGGAGGTGGGGGTGAGATTTAGGGGAACAGTGGAGAGGAGAGAGGAAGGGAGCAGAGAGGAGAGGAAAGAAGTTTGGAGGTGGGGGTGAGATTTAGGGGAACAGTGGAGAGGAGAGAGGAAGGGAGCAGAGAGGAGAGGAAAGAAGTTGGGAGGTGGGGGTGAGATTTAGGGGAACAGTGCAGAAGAGAGGACAGAAGAAGGGAGCAGAAAGGAGAGGTAAGAAGTTGGGGGGTGGGGGTGAGAGATAGAGGAACAGAGGAGAGAAAAGGATAGGGAAGAGGTTAGGAGCAGAGAGCAGAGGAAAGAAGTTAGCGGGTGGGGGTGAGATTTATATGAACAGTAGAGAGGAAAGGAGAGAGGAGAGGTTGGGAGCAGATAGGAGAGGAAAGAAGTTGGGAGGTGGGGGTGAGAGTTAGAGGAACAGTGGAGAGGAGAAAGTAAGGGAGCAGAGAGGAGAGGAAAGAAGTTGGGAGGTGGGGGTGAGATTTAGGGGAACAGTGGAGAGGAGAGAGGAAGGGAGCAGAGAGGAGAGGAAAGAAGTTGGGAGGTGGGGGTGAGATTTAGGGGAACAGTGGAGAGGAAAGGAGAGGAAGAGAGCAGAGAGGAGAGGAAAGAAGTTAGGAGGTGGGGGTGAGATTTAGGGGAACAGTGGAGAGGAGAGAGGAAGGGAGCAGAGAGGAGAGGAAAGAAGTTTGGAGGTGGGGGTGAGATTTAGGGGAACAGTGGAGAGGAGAGAGGAAGGGAGCAGAGAGGAGAGGAAAGAAGTTGGGAGGTGGGGGTGAGATTTAGGGGAACAGTGGAGAGGAAAGGAGAGGAAGAGAGCAGAGAGGAGAGGAAAGAAATTGGGAGGTGAGAGTTAGAGGAACAGTGGAGAGGAAAGGAGCAGAGAGGACAGAAAAGGAGCAGGGAGGAGTTGAGAAGGGAGATGAAGAGAGAAGAGGGGAGCAGAGGGTAGAGAAGAGAGGATGAGAAGAATGCAGAGGAGTGACGAGATTAAGACGAGTGAGGACAGAGGAGTTGAAGAGGAGAGAGCGGAGCAGAGGGGAGGAGAAGACGTGAGAGGAGAGAAGGTGAGAAGGTAAGGAGAGCAAAAGGAAGCAGAGGGAAAGGAAAGGAGAGGTGAAGAGAGGAGAGATTAAAAGCGGATGGGAGAGGTGAAGAGGGGAAAGAAGAGGCGAAAAGAGAAAGGAAATGTAAGAAGAGCAGAGGGGAGGTGAAGAAGGTAGAGTAGGGGAGAGGGAAGACTAAGGGAGAGTGAAGAAAAAAGCAGTGAGAAGGAGGAGTGATGAAAGGAGGGGAGAGGAGAGGAGGTGAATAGAGGAAAGGAGAGAATAGGAGAGGAGTAGTGAACAGAGGAAAGAGGAGAGGAGGGGAGGAAAGGAGAGGGGTATGGAGGAGAGGAGAGCATACTGAAAAAGTTGGGGAGAGAAGAGAGAATGGGAGTAAAGGAAGGGAAGAGAGAAGAGAGGAGGAGAGGAGAGTGAAGAAGAGAAGAAATGAGAGATGAGGAGAGGAAGTGAGAAGAGGGAGGAGGAGGGTTTGAAAGGCATGTAAAGAGATGTAAAAAGTGTTAGTGGCCCTGTGCTTATGGAGGAATGGACAAGTACCAGTACAACCACCTAAGTGGAATGTAAATGTGTGAATAGGAAAAGGTAGAGATGGCGCTTTTCTAGGGTGTAATGTTACACACCCCTGTGTGACTTTCAAGAGATCCCGATGTAATAATACAAAAATTAACTTAAAATAAAATAAAAACAGAAACAAAAACAAAGTGTCTTGTGCTTAGTGTGAACCAAATATGTGCAAATGCTACCAATGCACTTGTGCAGCGATATTGTATACTCCTATTTAAAGTGACAATTGCTCTGCTAAATATAGCCTCGGTGTAGCTCATAAAGGTCAAATTCATATGCAAAAAAATAAAGACTAATGTTCTGTACACACGGTCGGACTTTCCGACGGAATATGTGCGATCGGAGCTTGTTATCAGAAATTCCGACCGTGTGTGGGCTCCATCGGACTTTTTCCATCGGAATTTCCGACACACAAAGTTTGAGAGCAGGCTATAAAATTTTCCAACAACATAATCCGTTCGCGTAAATTCCGACAGTGTGTGGACAATTCCGACGCACAAAGTGCCACGCATGCTCAGAGTAAATTAAGAGACGAAAGCTATTGGCCACTGCCCCGTTTATAGTCCCGACGTACGTGTTTTACGTCACCGCGTTCAGAACGATCGTATTTTCCGACAACTTTCTGCGACCGTGTGTATGCAAGACAAGTTTGACCCAACATCCGACGGAAAAAATCCATGGATTTTGTTGTCGGAATGTCCGATCAATGTCCGACCGTGTGTACGGGGCAAAACAGTGGGGACGGAAAGTATTCAAACCCCCTTAAATTTTTCACTCTTTGTTATATTGCAGCCATTTGCTAAAATCATTTAAGTTCATGTTTTTCCTCATTAATGTACACACAGCACCCCATATTGACAGAAAAACACAGAATTGTTGACACTTTTGCAGATTTATTAGAAAAGAAAAACTGAAATATCACATGGTCCTAAGTATTCAGATTCTTTGCTGTGACACTCATATATTGAACTCAGGTGCTGTCCATTTCTTCTGATCATCCTTGAGATGGTTCTACACCTTCATTTGAGTCCAGCTGTATTTGATTATACTGGTTGGACTTGATTAGGAAAGCCACACACCTGTCTATATAAGACCTTACAGCTCACAGTGCATGTCAGAGCAAATGAGAATCATGAGGTCAAAGGAACTGCCTGAAGAGCTCAGAGACAGAATTGTGGCAAGGCACAGATCTGGCCAAGGTTACAAAAAAAATCTGCTAGACTTAAGGTTTGAAACGACCAGAACCCTTCCTAGAGCTGGCCGTCCGGCCAAACTGAGCTATCGGGGGAAAAGAGTCTTGGTGAGAGAGGTAAAGAAGAACCCAAAGATCACTGTGGCTGAGCTCCAGAGATGCAGTTGGGAGATGGGAGAAAGTTGTAGAAGGTCAACCATCACTGCAGCCCTCCACCAGTCGGGGCTTTATGGCAGAGTGGCCTAACGAAAGCCTCTCCTCAGTGCAAGACACATGAAAGCCCACATGGAGTTTGCTAAAAACACCTGAAGGACTCCAAGATGGTGAGAAATAAGATTCTTTGGTCTGATGAGACCAAGATAGAACTTTTTGGCCTTAATTCTAAGCGGTATGTGTGTAGAAAACCAGGCACTGCTTATCCCCTGTCCAATACAGTCCCAACAGTGAAGCATGGTGGTGGCAGCATCATGCTGTGGGGGTGTTTTTCAGCTGCAGGGACAGGGTGACTGGTTGCAATCAAGGGAAAGATGAATGCGGCCAAGTACAGGGATATCCTGGACGAAAACCTTCTCCAGAGTGCTCAGGACCTCAGACTGGGCCGAAGGTTTACCTTCCAACAAGACAATGACCCTAAGCACACAGCTAAAATAACGAAGGAGTGGCTTCACAACAACTCAGTGACTGTTCTTGAATGGCCCAGCCAGAGCCCTGACTTAAACCCAATTGAGCATCTCTGGAGAGATCTAAAAATGGCCGTCCACCAACGTTTACCATCCAACCTGACAGAACTGGAGAGGATCTGCAAGGAGGAATGGCAGAGGATCCCCAAATCCAGGTGTGAAAAACTTGTTGCATCTTTCCCAAAAAGACTCATGGCTGTATTAGATCAAAAGGGGCTTCTACTAAATACTGAGCAAAGGGTCTGAATACTTAGGACCATGTGATATTTCAGTTTTTCTTTTTTAATAAATCTGCAGAAATGTCAACAATTCTGTGTTTTTCTGTCAATATGGGGTGCTGTGTGTACATTAATGAGGAAAAAAAATGAACTTAAATGATTTTAGCAAATGGCTACAATATAACAAAGAGTGAAAAATTTAAGGGGGTCTGAATACTTTCCGTCCCCACTGTATATATTCAGACCACGGTGCATTTACTAAAAATATATAAAAAACCTTTTTCATAAAGTGACTAGTGCCCTTCAAAAGTGATACTCCTATGTATCAATCTCAACAAACATAGGTAATATATACAGTGTTCAAAAATAGTCCATGAGTCATTTTAAAGAAAAAAAAAATCATGCAAAATAAAAATAAATGAAGAATTAAAAATAATATGGATGAAAAGTGACAGGTGTTATTCAAATCTGTGCTCAGTGCTTCTTATAGGTGCCTTATAGGTAATGCAATCACCGGAACCCTTCACCCCACTCAGGGGTGTTTCACTTTCACAGTATCTGCCACTGTGTATCAAATAAAATACTTTTTCCAGTGTCAGCTGTTTGTTTCCGTGCTTGCGGTGTAAGATGTACGATTCTCCTCTAACTTTCCCTCCTCAATCCCTTCAATACCTGCTTCAATAAACCCAAATTGTTCCAATAATTTCACAAACAGAACAATCACGACTCAGAACGGCTCTCATTTCAAGACCTTCCAAGTTCATGGTGAGTTAGGTCAGATCTGACCAAAGACCACGACCTAACTCTCCATGAACTTGGAAGGTCTTGAAATGAGAGCCGTTCTGATTCGTGATTGTTCTGTTTGTGAAATTATTGGAACAATTTGGGTTTATTGAAGCAGGTATTGAAGGGATTGTGGAGGGAAAGTTAGAGGAGAATCGTACATCTTACACCTCAAGCACGGAAACAAACAGCTGACACAGGAAGAAGTCTTTTGTTTGATACAGAGTGGCGGATACTGTGAAAGTGAAATACCCCTGAGTGGGGTGAAGGGTTCCGGTGAGTGCATTACCTATAGGGCACCTATAAGAAGCACTGAGCACAGATTTGAATAACACCTGTCACTTTTCATCCATATTATTTTTTATTTTTCATTTATTTTTATTTTTCATGATTTTTTTTTTTTTTTTTTTAATGACCTATGGACTATTTTTGAACACAGTATATATTACCTATGTTTGTTGAGATTGATACATAGTAGTATCACTTTTGAAGGGCACTAGTCACTTTATGAAAAAGTTTTTTTTATATATTTTTAGTAAATGCACCGTGGTCTGAATATATACAGTGGGGACGGAAAGTATTCAGACCCCCTTAAATTTTTCGATATATATTTTTAGTAAATGCACTGTGGTGCGAATATATATGTCTTTATTTCTTTGCGTATGAAATTGACCTTTATGAGCTACACTGAGGCTACATTTAGCAGAGCAATTGTCACTTTAACCACTTCAGCCCCAGGAGATTTGGCTGCTGAACGACCGGGCCATTTTTTGCGATTCGGCACTGCGTCGCTGTAACTGACAATTGCGCGGTCGTGCAACGCTGCACCCAAACAAATTTGACGTCCTTTTTTTCCCACAAATAGAGCTTTCTTTTGGTGGTATTTGATCGCCTCTGCGGTTTTCATTTTTTGAAACAAAAAAAGAGCGACAATTTTGAAAAAAACACAATATTTTGAGCTTTTTTCTACAATAAATATGCCCATTTAAAAAAATATTTTTTTTTTTTCTCAGTTTCGGCCGATATATATTCTTCTATATATTTTTGTTAAAAAAAAAATCGCAATAAGCATATATTGATTGGCTTGCGCAAAAGTTATAGCGTCTACAAAATAGGGGATCGATTTATAGCATTTTTATTTATTTTATTTTTTTTTACAAGTAATGGCGGCGATCTGCGATTTTTATCGGGACTGCGACATTATGGGTGGACACATCGGACACTTTTGACACATTTTTGGGACCATTGGCATTTATACAGCGATCAGTGCTATAAAAATGCACTGATTACTGTAAAAATATCACTGGCAGGGAAGGAGTTAACACTAGGGGGCGATCAAAGGGTTAACCGTGTTCCCTATGTGTGTTTCTAACTGTAGGGGGAGGGGACTGACCTAGAGGAAGTGACGGATTGTGGTTCTTAGGTAATAGGAACTCACGATCTGCCGCAGTAAAATGACGGCGGCCGGTCGGCAAGCAGTTAAATAGGAGTATACAATATCGCTGCACTAGTGGATTGGTAGCATTTGCACATATTTGGCTCACACTAAGCACAAGACACTTTATTTTTGTTTTTGTTTTTATTTTATTTTAAATTAATTTTTGTATTATTACTTGGGTATCTCTTGAAAGTCACACAGGGACATGTGACATTACACCCTAGAACAGAGCCATCTCTACCTTTTCCTATTCACACATGTGAGGAGATATGTGGAGAGGAGAGGGAGAAAAGAGAGGAGGGGAGGAAAGTAGATGAGAGAAAGGGAAAGAATGGAGAATAGGAGGGAAGGGAGGAATGGGGAAGGAGAGGGAATGGGAGGAGAGGGGACTGGAGAGGAGGAGAGGGAAGGAGAGAGAAGTGGTGAACAAAGAAAAGGTGAGAAGAGGGGAAGTAAGGAGAAAAGTATGGAGGAGAGGAGAGCATACAGAAAAAAAAATTGGGGAGAGAAGAGATAATGGGAGTAAAGGAAGGGAAGAGAGAAGAGGAGAGGACAGGAGAAGCGTGGATAAGAGAAGAAATTAAAGTTGAGGAGAAGAAGGGTAAGGAGGGTTTGAAAAGAGAGTAAAGAGATGTGTGGAGAGGAGGGAAGAAAAGAGAGGAGGGGAGGAAAGTAGACAAAAGAAAGGGAAAGAATGGGGAATAGGATGGAAGGTAGGAATGGGACAGGAGAGGGAATGGGAGAGGAGGAGAGAGAAGAGGAGAGAAGTGGTCAACAGAGAAAAGGTGAGAAGAGGGGAAGTAAGGAGAAAAGTATGGAGGAGAGGAGAGCATACAGAAAATAAGTTGGGGAGAGAAGAGAGAATGGGAGTAAAGGAAGGGAAGAGAGAAGAAGAGAGGACAGGAGAAGAGTGGATAAGAGAAGAAATTAAAGTTGAGGAGAAGAAGGGGAAGGAGGGTTTGAAAGGAGAGTAAAGAGATGTGTGAAGAGGAGGGAAGTAAATAGAGGAGGGGAGGAAAGTAGACAAGAAGAAGGGAAAGAATGGAGAACAGGAGGGAAGAGAGGAATGGGGAAGGAGAGGAAATGGGAGGAGAGGGGAGTGGAGAGGAGGAGAGGGAAGGAGAGAGAAGTGGTTAACAGAGAAAAGGTGAGAAGAGGGGAAGTAAGGAGAAAAGTATGGAGGAGAGGAGAGCATACAGAAAATAAGTTGGGGAGAGAAGAGAGAATGGGAGTAAAGGAAGGGAAGAGAGAAGAGGAGAGGACAGGAGACGAGTGGATAAGAGAAGAAATGAAAGTTGAGGAGAAAAAGGGGAAGGAGGGTTTGATAGGAGAGTAAAGAGATGTGTGGAGAGGAGGAAAGAAAATAGAGGAGGGGAGGAAAGTAGACGAGAGAAAGGGAAAGAACGGAGAATAGAATGCAAGGGAGGAATGGGAAAGGAGAGGGGAGGAGAGAGAAGAGGAGAGAAGTGGTGAACAGAGAAAAAGTGAGAAGAGTAGAAGGAGAAAAGTATGGAGGATGGGAGAGCATACAGAAAAAAAGTTGAACAGAGAATCGGAGTAAAGGAAGGGAAGAGAGAAGAGGAGTGGACAGGAGACGAGTGGATAAGAGAAGAAATCAAAGTTGAGGAGAAGAAAGGGAAGGAGGGTTTGAAAGGAGAGTAAAGAGATGTGTAGAGAGGAGGGAAGTAAGTAGAGGAGGGAAGGAAAGTAGACAGGAGGAAAGGAAAGAATGTAAAGTAGAAAGAGAAGAAGGGAAAATGGAGGAATTGGGAAGGAGAGGGAATGGGAGGAGAAAGAAGGAGAGAGAAGGGAAGATGAAGGGGAAGGGCAAGGGGATGGGTGGGAAAGGCAAAAAGACAGAGGAGGGGAGGAAAGCAGAAGGGAGAGGAGGATCCATAAAAGCTCTATTTCCAATTGTAGCAGTACCCTATTGCAATTACATTTGGTCTCCATATAAACAAGAATAGAGTTTTACATTAGTAAGTAGTATTGGCAGCTCAGGTTCCTTATGGTTGAAGGAATTGTCAATAATAAGGTCAGTATAAGAAAAGGCAAAAAAAAAGAAAAAAAAAAGAAAAAAAGTGCACTTATTAATGAAAATATTCCAACCAATTTTTAAAGTTTTAAAACACCCCCTTTAATCAGGGCTAGAATACAATAAAAGCTACAATAATATATTACAATATATGAAATGATATGTGGAAGCTACAATCTTGTTAAGGAATCTGGTGTTACCTTGCTGTCTATGCAGTGTGGTAATAGTACTAAAATGAATCCCAACTATTTTTCAGGGTAAATAGTTCATGTAGATGGATTTTGCCTGTCTATTGAGCTGTCTGGCCTGAGTTTTTTTTTTTTTCGAGGTCCCGTTTTTTTTTTTTGTTTTTTTTATCAAAGGCATTACAACAAGTCAACAACCAGTGGGATGGTGATCCGGGCTTTGTGTCTGATCTGATATGAGAAGGAAGATTGACATCTCTTCCATATTAGAGTTGGAACAATGTTGCAATTCCAATTTTCTACGGTAAGAAAAGAGCAGCTGGTCCTAACCAGATCCGCTCTGGATATCAGCGGTCGGCGGTTGAGCCGGGTTCTGATTATATCAAAGAGCCTTCTGATGGGCTCAGCTGTTTGAAGCCACAACGAGAGTGAAACCTGAGTCGCCCGAGCCAGCTGAAGCAACACAAGCTCATGACAAGAGAGCACAGCACATGGAGCGAGCCCGGGCAGATGTCCCCTGTGACCGGGGCTCATAACATTCGACACAAATATGATTCGGTTATAAAGCTGGCTGCTTAGGTTGGCCATTGATCTGGGCCCAGGAAAAACATAACCTAAGAGTTCTCCAGAAGCTCTTTTCGGGCACACTCGTCACTTTTTGATGGAATTTGGGTGACCTCACTCCTTTCATCTAAATACCAGCTGCCGGTGGCACCGGTTTAATGAACCACACAGAGGAAGGGGGGGGACTCATTCTAAAATTTACATTTTAATTCTGCAGAAACGTTTGTGTTATTATTAAAAAAAAGTCGCCTGTTTATGTTCACCTTTTTAAATGTAAAATGCCTATTATAGCCAAACAAAAATTGTATTCTGGTAACCAGATGAGATTAATACATATGTTATGATAGCATTCAGTATATAAATTCCTTTTTTTCCTCTACTGGACTTTATTCACATTAAATTTGATTTGATATGATTTTTTTTATATGATTAGATATACAGTATCTCACAAAAGTGAGTGCGCCCCTCACATTTTTTTAAATATTTTATTCTATTATCTATTATCTATCTATTATCTATTCTATTATTCTATTTATTTTAATTTTATTATCTTTTCATGTGACAACACTGAAGAAATGACACTTTGCTACAATGTAAAGTAGTGAGTGTACAGCTTGTATAACAGTGTAAATTTGCTGTCCCCTCAAAAAACCTCAACACACAGCCATTAATGTCTAAACCGCTGGCAACAAAAGTGAGTACACCCCTAAGTGAAAATGTCCAAATTGGGCCCAAAGTGTCAATATTTTGTGTGGCCACCATTATTTTCCAGCACTGCCTTAACCCTCTTGGGCATGGAGTTCACCAGAGCTTCACAGGTTTCCACTGGCGTCCTCTTCCACTCCTCCATGACGACATCACAGAGCTGGTGGATGTTAGAGACCTTGTGCTCCTCCACCTTCCGTTTGAGGATGTCCCACAGATACTCAATAGGGTTTAGGTCTGGAGACATGCTCGGCCAGTCCATCACCTTTACCCTCAGCTTCTTTAGCAAGGCAGTGGTCGTCTTGGAGGTGTGTTTGGGGTCGTTATCATGTTGGAATACTGCCCTGCAGCCCAGTCTCTGAAGGGAGGGGTTCATGCTCTGCTTCAGTATATCACAGTACATGTTGGCATTCATGGTTCCCTCAATGAACTGTAGCTCCCCCATTGCCAGCAGCACTCATGCAGCCCCAGACCATGACACTCCTACCACCATGCTTGACTGTAGACAAGACACACTTGTCTTTGTACTCCTCACCTGGTTGCTGCCACACATGCTAGACACCATCTGAACCAAATAAGTTTATCTTGGTCTCATCAGACCACAGGACATGGTTCCAGTAATCCATGTCCTTAGTCTGCTTGTCTTCAGCAAACTGTTTGCAGACTTTCTTGTGCATTATCTTTAGAAGAGGCTTCCTTCTAGGATGACAGTCATGCAGACCAATTTGATGCAGTGTGCGGCGTATGGTCTGAGCACTGACAGGCTGACCCCCCACCCCTTCAACCTCTGCAGCAATGCTGGCAGCACTCATACGTCTATTTCCCAAAGACAACCTCTGGATATGACGCTGAGCACGTGCACTCAACTTCTTTGGTGGACCATGGCGAGGCCTGTTCTGAGTGGAATCTGTCCTGTTATACCTCTGTATGGTCTTGGCCACCGTGCTGCAGCTCAGTTTCAGGATCTTGGCAATCTTTTAGCCTAGGCCATCTTTATGTAGAGCAACAATTCTTTTTTTCTTTCAGATCCTCAGAGAGTTCTTTGCCATGAGGTGCCATGTTCAACTTCCAGTGTATGAGAGAGTGAGAGCGATAACACCAAAATGAACACACCTGCTCCCCATTCACACCTGAGACCTTGTAACACTAATGAGTCACATGACACGGGGAGGGAAAATGACTAATTGGGCCCAATTTGGACATTTTCACTTAGGGGTGTACTGACTTTTGTTGCCAGCGGTTTAGACATTAATGGCTGTGTGTTGAGTTATTTTGAGGGGACAGCAAATTTACACTGTTATACAAGCTGTACACTCACTACTTTACATTGTAGAAAAGTGTCATTTCTTCAGTGTTGTCACATGAAAAGATAGAATAAAATACCCAAGTTACTGCTTACCCAAGTTAGATTTTGTTCATATGGTATAAAATCCATTTTTTTTTTTTAAAGAAATAAAAAAAAATATTCCTGACACTAAATAATAATAGCTTGAGTAAAGCTTTTTTTTTTTTTTTTTTTTTTTGTCTTACTTGATTAAAACTTCATGTTCACAGAGTGACAACACTGCTTTGCAATTTCATTACAGAACAAACAGAGTTGTCACCCTGTTAAAGGAAGTGACAACATGATGGATTTGCAGGCAGGATCAACAGGTAATAAAACGATGTTACAGAAATCAGTTTATTATTGCTGACAAACGGCATCATTTATGTCATTTTTTTTTTTTTTACATATAGTTCCACTTTAAATCCTGTAAATTAAAGTATATAAAATATCCCTGGAAAGGCTGAAATAAGTAACTTTCAGCAAGTGCTGGTTCTGTGATCTTTATATGTCTGTGCAATGGGGGGTTAATATATGGGGGATGGGGATATGTGAATATTTGAGGTTCATATTATCACAATTAGACATTTCTGTACAGTTGAGAATGAAGGTTTCGTTTTAATTTGTGACCTGTATTCCTCATTCCGCAGACGTGCGCCAGCTGTTGTGTTGAATTATTCAATATTAAGAAAAGCACTTTAGGCTCTGACACCGCTCCTACTTTCTAAACTCCGGCATAGAAAAAATCATCATTTTCATCATTTTTAATATCTTATTCAGCCCTACAAGGTCACAGTAAAATCATTTTACTGCAATTAAAGCAGACGGGTCAACACGCTATTATAAGTACAGAAATCCTCTACAAATGTCAATCTTTACCTTGTGCAGCACTTCACAGCATCCAACACACAGTACCGTGTATAGGGTGCAGCACTCCACAGCATGCAGCGCACCGCACTGTGCTGTGCAAAAGTTTTAGGCAGGTGGGAAGAAATGCTGTAACGTAAGAATGCTTTCAAAAATATATATTTTAACCACTTCAACACCGGGCACTTTCGCACCTTCCTGCCCCAGGCCAATTTGCAGCTTTTAGTGCTGTCACTTATTAAATGACAATTGCGCGGTCATGCTGCACTGTACCCAAACTAAATTTTTATCATTTTGTTGTACAAATAGTGATTTCTTTTGGTGCTATTTGATCACCACTGCGTTTTTTTTTTTTCTTTTCCATATTGAATAAAAAAAGACCAAAAATTTTGAAAAAAAAAAATAGTTTTCTTTGTTTTTGTTATATAATTTTGTAAATAAGTAAGTTTTCTCCTTCACTGATGGGCACTGATGAGCTGCACTGATGGGCACTGATAAGCTGCACTGATGGGCACTGATAAGGCGGCACCGATGAGGTAGCACCAATGAGATGGTGCTGATGGGCCCTGACAATAGGCGCTGATAGGCAGCACTGATAGGTGGCACTGATAGGCGACACTAATGGGCACTGAAAGGGTGCACTGATGGGTACTTATGGGTGGCACTGATAGACGGCACTGCTGGGCACTGATGGGCACTGATAGGCACCACTCACGGGCACTGAAAGGGTGCACTGATGGGTACTTATGGGTGGCACTGATAGACGGCACTGCTGGGCACTGATAGGCGCCACTCACGGGCACTGAAAGGTGGCACTGATGGGCACTGATGGCTGGCACTGATAGATTTCACTGCTAGGCATCACTGGTGGCACTGGCACTGGCAGGCATTTTTCATTGGCACTGATTGGCAGCTGCCTGGGCACTGATTGGCATTTCCCTGGTGGTCTAGGGTGCCATACCTGGTGGTCCAGTGTGTTGGCCATCCCTGGTGGTCCTGGGCAGCATCCGGGGGGGGGGCTGCGCTGATAAACAATCAGCACAGACCCCCCCCCTGTCAGGAGAGCAGCCGATCGTCTCTCCTCTACTCGCGTCTGTCAGACACGAGTGAGGAAAAGCCGATCAACGACTTTTCCTGTTTACATCGTGATCAGCCGTGATTAGACACAGCTGATCATGTGGTAAAGAGTCTCTGTCAGAGACTCTTTAGCTAGATCGGAGTTGCGGTGTGTCAGACTGACGATCACCGCAGTGCGCGCCCCCGGGGGTGCGCAGCTGCTTGATATCTTGACAACATCATATGACGTCCGGTCAGGATATCACAACCACTTTGCCAAAGTCATATTGCTATATGGCGGGCAGCAAGTGGTTACTTGTTTTTTGTTTTTTTTTTGTTATCAACTTACACAATGCAAAGTGAGCGAACAGAAAAAAAAAATCTATATCCAATCAATATTTGGTGTGACTACCATTTGGTTTCAAGCCAGCATCAATTCTTGCACTTTCACACTTTGTACACTTGCACAAAGCCAGGGATTTTGTAGGATTAAAGTCAGGTGTATGATGATTACCCAATTATGTCAAGCAGGTGCTAATGATCAATTTCTTATGTAGTTGGAAAAACAGGCATTATGTGAAACAGAAACAGCTGTCTAGGAGGCTTAAAGCTGGTTGAGGAACAGCCAAACATTGGTGAGGTTGTGGAAGACATGTCATGTCACAGGTTATATTCCATGGCAAGACTAGGTAGTTATACTGCATCAGCAAGGTCTTCTTCAGGCAAAGATTTCAAAGCAGACTGGGGTTTCAAGATGTGTTGATCAAGCTCTTTTGAAGAAGCGTAAAGAAACGGGCTACGTTGAGGACCATGAGAATTAGTTTTCTGATATGAAAGATTTACAAAGTGTGCCACGTCCCAAGAAAATTGAAATAGAGAGGAACCCCTGGGGGTGGGATTTTTAAGGCACTACCAACACACAGTATAGAAAAAGTAGAAATTTTATTCAGTAACTATCTAGAAAAATACATACATAAATAAACAAAATATTGGACATGAAGACATCAAAGTTGTGCAAATTGATGATACAGATATCCTATACCCATAGACACAGTGGTCTGCCAAGCAAACTTAATGCAGCAGATGAGAGACACCTCATGCTTACTTCCCTTCCCCAGGAGAGAAGTTGGTTTGAAGCCAAGGTCAGGTGCCAGGTGGGTTTCAGAATGAAACTGGTCAGGTGGATAGCTGGGGTCAAACGCAGGAGAGCAGGAAGGGAAGATCAGTTAATCAAGCCAAGGTCAGGTCAGGGGATGGGCAGGAGACAGGATCAGGACAAGCCAAGTCAGTAACAGGAAATCACAGGAACAAGAAAATCGCAGGAACAACGCACTGGAAGACATGAAGATCCACCAGCAACTGCAAATACTGACTGGCATCCTTATAAAGGTCGTTTGGCGCCCAACTAAGCAGGGGGCATGCATAACTGTGCACCAGTGCGCATGTGTGTTCTGGTACACATTCATGCGTGCGCTTGTTCGACAGCGTGCAAGCATGCGTCAGTGCGCACTCCTGCGCATTTGTTATGCACCAGTGCAATTTTTTTATGCGGCCTTGCAAGGTACTGGCGGGGATGCCAGGTCTTTGAGCACCTCTGTTGAGGATGATGTGTGGAAAACAAAGCTAAGCTGCTTAACTATGTATGAAAACAAAGGAACTGGGGTGCAGAAACATTGGCAGCAGGTGCTCTGGGCTGATGAGTCAAAATGTGAAACTTTTGGCTGTAGCCGGAGGCAGTTTGCTGGCAAAGGGCTGGAGAGCAGTACAATATTGACTGTCTGCAGGCAACTGTGAAGCATGGTGGAGGTTCCTTGCAAGTTTTGGGCTGCATTTCTGCAAATGGAGTTGGAGATTTGGTCAGAATCAATGGTGTGCTCAATGCTGAGAAATACAGACAGATACTTATCCATCACGTCACACCATCAGGGAGGCGTGTGATTGGCCCCAAATTTATTCTGCAGCAGGACGACCACCCCAAACATACAGCCAATGTCATTAATAACTATCCTCAGCGTAAAAAAGGAGTCCTGGAAGTGATGGTTTGGCCCCCACAGAGCCCTGATCTCAACATCTTGGTGTCTGCCTGGTATGACATGAATAGAAAGAAGGATTTGAGGCAGCCGACATCCATAGAAGATCTGTGCTTAGTTCCCTGAAATGTTTGGAACAACCTACCTGCTGAGATCCTTCAAAAATGGTGTGCCTAGAAGAATTAATGCTGGTTTAAAGGCAAACGGTGGTCACACCAAAAACTGATTTGGATTTCTCTTCTGGTTTCCATACTCAACACCTTGGAAATGAATAGGAATGCTGATTGGGAGGTGGGTCTTTAAATCCAAAATCAACACCTAACCTCACAAATGGGCATCAATTCATTTCTTCCTAGAAGAGTGGAGGATGTTATAACCATAAAGGAAGGCAATTCCGTATTAATGGCCATGGTTATGAAAGGAAACACTCAGTCGTGCATATTGTAACAGTACAGAATTGTCAATGACTGTGACATGGGTAGCATGAGATAAGGGAATAAAGTCATTAGATCACGTTATATACCTAAAGTGGAATATATAGAAGAGAATATGTGAAATGGTCTCAACTGAGGGCTTAGATTATCTCATTCGATACTCAGTGGAGGAGCTGAAATAACTTGGAAACAACTCTGATCAGAAAGAGGACTTGTTGAAGGGATATGGGCTGGATCTGAAAGAGAGGAGAGTGGGTGTTTGTGGGGGAGTGGGGAAATGGGGCTGGGGGGATTTTGGCGGAAAGAGGATGGGGAAGGGGGCTACTGCAATTGTAGAAGAGAGTGGGAGAGGATCTGCTCTCCCATGAAGTTGATAGGTTTTCTGACAAATATTACAAAAAAATGTAGGCTCCAACAAGTGACACAACTTTCCAGGGGGGGCATCATCTCCACTGGTGATGAAGCTAGCCTCTGGAAAGGATGGTCTTCTTGTGTTCGCCTCAAGTTTGGCTTGAAGGATATTTCAACATTGGCTTAAAACAAGGGTCTGCGATCCTTGTGTTAGGAGCCTGAAATCTGAAGCTGATTGTTAGCTTCTCTGCCAAACATTATGACAAAACATGGGGTCCAACAAGTGACACAACTCCCCGGGGGGGGGGGGGGCATCATCTCCACTGGTGGAGCTAAACTATAGGAAGAATGCCATTCTGGTGTTCACCTCAAGTTTGGCTTGAAGGAGATGTCAACTCAATGCCTATAAACAAGGGTCTGTGATTCTGGATGATATAATCCTGAAATGTGAAGCTGATTGTTAGCTTTTCTGCCAAACATTACAGGAAAACTTGGAGTACACTGCTGGATCTAAACTATAGGAAGGATGGCATTCTGATGTTCACCTCAAATTTGGCATCAAGTAGATATCAACATCGCCAATAAACAAGGATCTGTGATCCTGGACTTTGGATCATAGGAGACTGAAATTTGAATTTGATTGTTAGCTTTTCTACCAAACATTACAACAAAACATTGGGCCCAACGAGTAACATCACTCCCCAGGGGAACCATTATCTCCACTAGTGGAGCTAAACTTTGGGAAGAATGGCCTTCTGATGTTCACCTCAAGTTTGACATGAAGGAGATGTCAACATCATCTTAAATCAAGGGTCTGGGATCCTGGACTTAGGATCATAGGAGCCTGAAATCTGATGCTGATTGTTAGCTTTTCTGCCAAACATTACAACAAAACATTGGGTCCGAGTGACACAACTTCCCAGGGGGACCAACATCTCCACTGGTGGAGCTAAACTCTGGGAAGGATGGCCTTCTGTTGTACACCTCATGTTTGGCTTGAGGGAGATGTAATTTTCAATTTAAATCAAGGGTCTACGATCCTGGACTTAGGATTATAGGAGAGTGAAATCTAAAGCTAATTGTCAGCTTTTCTGCCAAACATTACAACAAAACATGGTGTCCAACGAGTGACACATCTCCCCTGGGGGGTCATCATCTCGTCATCACTGGTGGAGCTAAATTCTGGGAAGGATGATCTTCTGGTGTTCACCTCAAGTTTGGTTTGAAGGAGATGTCAACTTAACGCCTATAAGCAATGGTCTGTGATCCTGGCGTTAGGAGCCTGAAATCTGAAGCTGATTGTTAGCCTTTCTGACAAACATTACAATGAAACATGGGGTCCAATGAGTGCCACAATTCCCCCGGGAGGGGGGGGGGGGAGTGGTAGGGCATAATATCTAGGGGTGGAACTAAACTCTGGGAAGTATGGTCTTCTACTGTTCACCTCAAGTTTGATGAAGATGTCAAATTCACCTTAAATCAAGGATCTGTGATCCTGGAGTTAGGATCAAAGGAGTCTGAAATCTGAAGCTGATTGTTAGCTTTTCTGCCAACATTACAACAAAACATGGGGCCCAATAAGTGACACAACTCCCCAGGAGGGCCATCATATTCTCCACTGGTGGAGCTAAACTCTGGGAAGGATGGTCTTCTGGTGTTAACCTCAAGTTTGTCTTGAAGGAGATGTCAGCTTTGTCTATAAACAAGAGACTGTGATCCTAGACGTAGGATTGTGGGAGCCTGAAATCTGAAGTTGATTGTTAGCTTTACTGCCAAATTGTACAACTAACTCCAAATGCAAAGAAGGAGGCAGGAGTTCTGGTGGTTTATTACTGAACCTTCGGCTCAGCTTTGAGTTTTTATTTTCCTTTGGGAGAAACTAAACAGCCTAATTTATTGCAACATGCCTTTGTCAGGGGGATTCAGCTATATGATGGCAATGACAAACATATAATAACCAACTGTCCCAAATCCACCTTATTACCTGCATTCACCAGACTTTTTATTGTTCTCAGTACAAATCAGCGATTTCATTAGGAACTCCAAACGATTGTAACAAATATCTTCCGCATAAGCGACGGTACCGGCCACCCAAACCGTACGAAAGCAGGACAATCAATATTTTTTAAATTGAACAGATCAATCTCTCCTCCTATGCTGGGAGGAAATATTGAGTTTCATTTGATACGGCGCCAAGCGGAGCTCTTTTCTGTAAGCAGCGCCAAGCACAGATCTGTCCGCGCCTCCTCAGTCCGGAACTTTTCCAGAACCTCTTATAATGTGTGAGGAATCTGTTCATTTTGTTTATATGACGCTAAAAATATTTTCACAGGCTAGTGAAAGTTTATTGAAGTTCCATGTTGAGGAGACGTGTAAAACAAATGGGTACACTTCAACTTTTATAGTGTAGAGGCTGGAAAGATTCATAAAAAAAAAAAATCAAGCTGCAGTTTAAAATGCCACATTGATTTCAGAGATGAAGGAGAAGTCTTAAACTCGGTACACGGTTTTCTTATGACTTGTTCTTTGGTTGGAGTTAATTGAGTTCTCTGGCCAGAATCACTGTAGAAAAAAAAATATAGAGTGCATTTTCATTCAAACTTTAGTTTTTTTTTAGCACTGATGCATATTTTTTTAGTCTTGGATATGTAGTTAAACAACAACATCAGATACAGTTGACGCATTTCGAGCATAAGCCTTCCCCTTCTTCAGGGCTTATATACATCATTTTATACAACGTATACAATATTTGTTATCCTTGAATGTTTGGTTGAGCAAGAGTGCCAGATACAGTCCATGCATTTTGAGGTTAACTTTCAACATTCTTCAGGGCTTATATACAGTATATTGTTATTGACAATATTTATTAGTCTTTGATACATGGATGAACAAGAATGTGAGATACAGTCAACACATTTTGGGGGTAATCCCTCACCCTTCTTCAGGGCTTATATACATTGTGATATGCAATATTTTCAGCTTTGGATACGTAGCTGAACAAGAACATCAGATACAGTCAATGTGTTTCAGGGATAAGCCTCCCCACTCTTCAGGGCTTATGTACATTGATATATACAATTTATACAATATTTTTTAGTCTACGTTGTATACAATACATGTATATACAATGAATAAAATGTAGACAATATTTTTTAGTATTAGATATGTGGTTGAACAAGAACATCACATACCGTCAACGTGTTTCAGCGATGAGCCTCACTCTTCCTCAGGGCTTATATACATTGCTATATACAATATTTTTTAGTCTTGGATATGTGGTTGACCAAGAATGAACATTAGGTACAGTCACTTATATACATTGTTATATACAACTTATACAAATAAATACCATGTACATGTATGTGCAATTTATACAGTATTATTATATACAATTTATAAAATGTAGACAATATTTTTTAATCTTAGATATGTGGTTGAACAAGAACGTCAGATACAGTCAATGTGTTTCAGTGATGAGCCTCACTCTTCCTTAGGGCTTATATACATTGCCATATACAATATTTTTTAGTCTTGGATATGTGGTTGACCAAGAACGAACATTAGGTACAGTCAACATGTTTTGGGGATAAGCCTCCCCACTCTTCAGAGCTTATATACATTGTTATCTACAACGTATTAATATTTTTTAGTCCTGGATATGTGGTTGAACAAGGACATCGGATACAGTCAACGTGTTTTGGGGATGAGCCTCACCCTTCTTTAGGGTTTATATACACTATTTTTTAGTCCTAAATCTTTGGTTGAACCAGAACATTAGAGACAGTCAACGAGTTTTGGGGATAAGCCTCCCCCTTCTTCGGGACTTATATACATTGTTATATACAACTTATACAAATAAATACCATGTACATGTATGTGCAATTTATACAGTATTATTATATACAATTTATAAAATGTAGACAATATTTTTTAATCTTAGATATGTGGTTGAACAAGAACGTCAGATACAGTCAACGTGTTTCAGAGATGAGCCTCACTCTTCCTCAGGGCTTATATACATTGCCATATACAATATTTTTAGTCTTGGATATGTGGTTGACCAAGAACGAACATTAGGTACAGACAACATGTTTTGGGGATAAGCCTCCCCACTCTTCAGAGCTTACATACATTGTTATCTACAATGTGTTAATATTTTTTAGTCCTGGATATGTGGTTGAACAAGAACATCGGATACAGTCAACGTGTTTTGGGGATGAGCCTCACCCTTCTTTAGGGTTTATATACACAATTTTTTAGTCCTAAATCTTCGGTTGAACCAGAACATTAGAGACAGTCAACAAGTTTCGGGGATAAGCCTCCCCCTTCTTCGGGACTTATATACATTGTTATATACAACTTATGCAAATAAATACCATGTCCATGTATGTACAATTTATACAGTATTATTATATACAATTTATAAAATGTAGACAATGTTTTTTACTCTTGGATAGATGGCTGAACAAGAACACAAGCGGGGCGTCAAACCATGACACTGATGCATAGGAGGCAAGGCCCCACCCCCAAGGGTCATCCACTCCTGAGCATGGAGTGGATCCCCCCCCCCCTTCCATCTAGTTGGGGCTGGAACTTGCTTGGCTCCGCAGCGGATTCATATGCCGCTGATGAAGCCAAAGCTTGTCGCTATACCCCGCCCTATTGGTTGGGTTTTTTCATGACGTCAGTTGGGACCCGCCCCTCACTGGGGATAAGAGTGGCTCGGGCTGGCCAGCTGACCATTCCACATGGGTCATTCACATGAGGGGGATACCAGGCATGCTCATATTCATGGAATCATACACATAAGGTAACAGATGTTAATTTATATCACACACATAACACTTTTCAGGTCTATTTTAGTATCACTTATTATATTTCACCATCATTATAGAGTGCACATAGTTATCACATTTAGTTTTGGTGGGTATATGCACACACATCTCTTTTGCTAGCAGTCCTTTTAGTAAGCACACTTCAGTTCACTGCAGCAATCACACACCATAGATCACCTCCTTTTAGTCACTGGTATAGGTTCACCTTATTAACAGTTCATTCATCTAATGAATGAATAAGCGGCTCTCCCTGTCAGAGGGGGGGGGGGGTCTGTGCTGATGATCAGCACACTGATTATCAGCACAGCCCCCATCAAATGTACCCATAAGCTGCCAATTGGTGCCCAGTCAGTGGCCCATCATAACTCCCTGCCAGTGCCCAATAAAGTGCCAATCAGTGCCCACCACAGTGCAAATCAGTGCCCACCATAGTGCCATTCAGTGTACATCACAGTGCCAATCAGTGCCCAGCATTAACACCAGTCAGTATTTGCCCAATCAGTTCTGCCCATCAGTGCCATCTATTATTGTCCATCAATGCCACCTGTCAGTGCCAATTAGTGCTGCCGGTCAGTGCCCATCAGTGCCGCCTGTCAGTGCCCAACAGTTATGCATATCAGTGCCACCTATTGGTGCCCATCAGTGCTGCATATCAGTGCCGCCTATCAGTGCCCATCAATTCTATATATCAGTGCCTCCTCATCAGTGCCACCTTATTAGTGCCAACTCATCAGTGCCCATCGGTGCCGACTCATCAGTGCCTGTCAGTGAAGGAGAAAACAAAATTTTATAATAGAAACAAAGAAAACCTTTTTTTTTATCAAAAATGTTTTTAGTTTGTTTAGCAAAAAATAAAAACCGCAGAGGTGATCAAATACTACCAAAAGAAAGTTCTATTTGTGGGAAGAAAATGATAAAAATGTAGTTTGGGTACAGTGTTGTATGACAGCGTAATTGTCATTCAAAGTGCGACAGTGCTGAAAGCTGAAAATTGTCCTGGGCCGGAAGGGGCGAGAGTGCCCGCTATTGAAGTGGTTAATGGATGAACGATCTATGAAATTGTACTGCCAATCATGTTGTACTTTATTTTGTATAATAATTGTATGTGTATACAAGTGAACTGTTGTTTACAGTATATCATGTCTTTTACCAAAGATTATTGATACTTTTTAACTTGATTTGGAATTAATAAACAATTTAATGATCAATATAAACTAGATAGTTATTCAGTGACATGCCTCATATAAAGGGTATACAAAGGTGTCCTGGTCATTATTTGACCCAAATTATGAAATTGTAATCATTTTAATAAACCAATATTTTAATAATCCAATTATATAAAATAATTCAGGTAAGATATTGGATGTATTATTATTATTATTATTATTATTATTGTTATTAAATACAAATAATCCTGTAATAATACATACATACTCTCTCTCTCTCTCTCTCTCTCTATATATATATATATATATATATATATGTATATATATATATATATATATATATATATATATATATATATATATATATATATATATATAAATTGCTAAATTAAAATAAAATAAAATTACAAAAGAGTATGTTAACTATGCAAAGAGAATTTGAATGAGATGAAATTGTACTGCTTTCAATCGTCCATTCATGTGTGAGCAAAAATCCTGTTTTTTATTTTTTGCATTGCACATAATTTAATAAAACACATTTTAAAACAGTTTTTTAATGTTTTTAAAAAAAATGATAATAAAAATGCAGAATAAATAGCACAGTGGCTCCAACAAACTGGCTGTAAGTGGCAACACATGTTAAACTGCTTCTCACCCCCCCAACCCACCTGTGTGCCCCCGTCTCTGTAGGAAAGATCTGTTTATTGCCCCCTTTTAATGTGCAGGACGTGTGTTCTGATGGAACAATAAGCCAGGAACAGCTGCATATAAAGCCGACATCAGAGGAGGCAGAGAAATGTGACGGATTTGTGGCTGATATAATGTTGGGTTGGTAGGGGACTCTACCTATCACAGGTGTCCGGAGGGGTGATAGAAGTCCGGGGCCCCGAATACAGAGCCCTGAGCCCAGCTGCCACCTGTGAATTCCCATTTGTGACTACAGAGAGAAAAATCTATGGCAGTAAATGTTCTATAACACCTTTCCTCTTATAGATATCAGAATATTCTACTGACTGCAACAATCCAAAAAAATCAATTTACATTTACAGTGCTGCTATCTATCTATCTATCTATCTATCTATCTATCTATCTATCTATCTATCTATCTATCTATCTATCTATCTATCTATCTATCTATCTATCTATCTATCTATCTATCTATCTATCTATCTCTCATATCTATCTATCTACAGTAAAGCTCGGTTCACACGGGGCCTGACAAGTCGCCTCCCCTTCTGTACAATGGAACCGTTCTAATCGGAGCGACGCAAGTCGCTCCGACTTAGAAGAAAGGTTCCTGTACTACTTTGGGGGTGACTTGCATAGACTTCTATACAGAAGTCGTCTTGCAAGTCGCCCCGGCAGTCGTGTGCAGGTCGCCTCGGTGAGGCAACCTGCAAGTCGTGCCGCCTCTGGTGTGAACCGAGGCTTAAGGGAAAAAAGTATTTGATCCCCTGCTACTTTCGATTTATCGAATTAGCTATAGAATATTATTTTTATTATTATATATTATTTATTAATAGAGCTTACAATGTAAAAGAATATCTATCTATCTATCTATCTATCTATCTATCTATCTATCTATCTATCTATCTATCTATCTATCTATCTATCTATCTAGCTATCTATCTATCTATCTATCTATCTATCTATCTATCTATCTATCTATCTAATCCCCTGCTGACATAGGCATGCGCACAGGGTGTGCTGGGTGTGCCTGGGCACACCCTAATTACCTAGTGCGCATTAGCATTATCGCTCTGTGGGCAGCGGGGAGATGAGAAAGACCTCCTTCTTACCGGCTCTGCCATAAGAGAAGTGCTTACGCACTTTTCTTTCACTGTCCCAGCAGGGAGATCAATGTGCCAGAGCCATATATATAGACACATACACACACATGTGTGTTTGCGCTTTTGGGGTGCACACCCTAATGCAATAGGTTGCGCACACCTATGCCTGCTGATTTTGTACGTTTGCCCACTGACAAAGAAATGATCAGTCTATAATTTTAATGGAAGGTTTATTTTAACAGCGAGGGACGGAACAACAGCAAAAAAAATCCAGAAAAATGCATTTCGAAAAAGTTATAAATTGATTTGCATTTTAATGAGTGAAATAAATATTTGATCCCATATCAATCAGCAATAAGTATTTGATCCCCTATCAATCAGCACGATTTCCTGGCTCCCAGGTGTCTTCTACATAGGTAAAGAGCTGAGATTAGGAGCACTCTCTTAAAGGGAGTGCTCCTAATCTCAGCTTGTTACCTGTATAAAAGACACCTGTCCACAGAAGCAATCAATCAGATTCCAATCTCTCCACCATGGCCAAGACCAATCTATCTATCGATCTATCTATCGATCTATCTGTCTCATATCTATCTATCTATCTATCTATCTATCTATCTATCTATCTATCTATCTATCTATCTATCTATCTATCTATCAATCTATCTATCTATCCCAGATCTATCTATCTATCTATCTATCTATCTATCTATCTATCTATCTATCTATCTATCTATCTATCTATCTATCTATCTATCTATCTATCTATCTATCTATCTATCTATCTCTCTCTCTCTCTCTCTCTCTCTCTATCTATCTATCTATCTATCTATCGATCTATCTATCTATCTATCTATCTATCTATCAATCTATCTTACATCTATCCCATATCTATCTATCTATCTATCTATCTCTCTCTCTCTCTCTCTCTCTCGATCGATCGATCGATCTATCTATCTATCTATCTATCTATCTATCTATCTATCTATCTATCTATCTATCTATCTATCTATCTATCTATCTATCTATCTATCTATCTATCGTCACACCATAAGTGCCAGAGGCCCCCCATGCACCCTCTAGGCTACATGTTGTACACCAGATCAGTAGCATTTTTACATATAAAGAGCAAATATGCCTGCAGAGATGTTCTGTATCTATACAATTACAGTTCATAGAAAAAAAAAAAAGAATTACAAAACCCTAACACACATTGAAAAGATTATATACATCTAGTTGATGTCATTCTCCCGTGTATATAACTGTATATATAAAAAAATAACTATAGATTTTCTATGAATATGAACACAAACATTTGAGATTCACAAGGTTTGCCAGAGCCGCGGCTCCGCTCTGTGCGCCGTCTGATAAATGATCCGTTGATGGGATATGATCCTAACCTTTGTAAGGCAGCCAATGGCGATGATATCTGGTGTTATTTTGGACACATGTAAGATCCATGTCGCCCCGCTGACAGATAAATGGGGGCAATGTCGGAATAATGGCCGCACAAAGGCCACCTAGACCACCACTCAATTAGAAGAGATAGGTCTCCATGTTTTACCTGTCTTCTTACGATGAATTCCAGCTGCTAGTTTGTCATTGAGGGCATCGAGAACGTTAAAGTGCATGGAAACCCATAATAGATTAAACTTATTGTTTAAATGAAACCGTGCTCAGTGTCTCATGGAAGTAAAAAAACTTTAATACATGCCAATATTCTGTTTGCTTTGTTAGCAGCAGCTTGGCATTGCCTGCCATTGCTGAGCCTATCATCTACTAGGGCCCCCAGGTCCTTTTCCATCCTAGATTCCCCCAGAGGTTCTCCCCCCCAGTGTATAGATTGTATCATTTTAGTCTAATAAAATTAGAAATACCATGGTAATAATCCCCCTAAAACTCATCCAGCATCCTGCCAGCCGGGAGAGCCAATCCTTTCTATATAGACTGGATACTGTTTGATGTCCCAGCTGGGAAACTAAGGAACCTCTCATTGGTGGAAATGACGTAGATTTCACATTATTGAATGTTTCATGTATCTCTCCAGAGCAATTTATCTGCTACTGTGAGTCAATTTTATGTGCAATGCTGCAGACAACATTTTGAACATAGAGCAGCCACCGGTGAGCATGGAATATAAGGGCACCACATCCCATATATAGTATATATAGTATATATAGAAAAGCGCATTTAGGGACTTTTAAGGTGTCAGAAACACAAACCACAATTTATAGGATAAAAAGAGTTTTATATTTTATTGAACATCATAATAAAATACATTTATAAACCCCTCCGCAGCACTCTTCTTGACAGTGATCACTCCCTATGTCCGACGTAATAATTTGGGGATCTAATGGCTGGACATGTGTGGCCCCTTATGATGTTGTGTGCTGGTTGAATATACACTCACCTGGCCACTTTATTAGGTACACCTCGCTAGTCCCGGGTTGGACACCCTTTCGCCTTCATTCTTCGTGGCATAGATTCAACAAGGTGTTGGAAACATTCCTCAAAGATTTTGGTCCATAGTGACATGATAGCATCACTCAGTTTCTGCAGATTTGTTAGTTGCACATCCATAATACGAATCTTCCCATTCTACCACATCCCAAATGTTCTCTATTGGATGAGATGTGGTGAGTGTGGAGGCCATTGGAGTACAGGGACCTCATTGTCCAGTGGTGAGATGATTGGAGCTTTGTGACATGGTGCATTATCCTGCTGGAAGGAGCCATCAGAAGATGGGGACACTGTAGTCATAAAGGGATGGACATGGTCAGCAACAATATTTAGGGAGGCCGTGGTGATTAAACGATGCTCAATTGCTACTAAGGGGCCCAAAGAAAATATCCCTCCCACACCATTACACCCCCAGCCTGAACCGGTGATACAAGGCAGGATGGATCCATACTTTCATGTTGTTTACGCCAAATTCTGACCCGACCATCTGAGTGTTGCAGCTGAAATCGAGACTCATCAGACCCGGCAACGTTTTTCCGATCTTCAATTGTTCAATTTTGGTGATCCTGTGCGAATTGTAGCCTCAGTTTCCTGTTCTTAGCTGATAGGAGTTGCACCCAGTGTGGTCTTCTGCTGCTGTAGCCCATGTGCTTAAAGGTTCGATGTGTTGTGCAGTCAGAGATGGTATGTCTGCCCATTCTCCTCTGACCTCTGACATCAACAAGGCATTTTCCTGCACACAACTGCCGCTAAACTGGATATTTTCTCTTTTTCGGACCATTCTCTGTAAACCCGAGAGATGGTTGTGTGTAAATATCTCAGTAGATCAGCAGTTTTTGAAATATTCAGACCAGCCCGTCTGGCACCAACAACCATGACACGCTCAAAGTCACTTAAATCCCCTTTCTTCCCCATTCTGATGTTCGGTTCGAACTTCAGCAAGTCATCGTCGCCACTTCTGGAAGCCTAAATGCATTTAGTTGCTTCCATGTGATTGGCTGATTAGCAATTTGTGTTACTAAGCAATTGAACGGGTGTACCTAATAAAGTGGCCGGTGAGTGTATATCTACACATGGACTGTGGGTTCATGCAACTTTTTTGCCCACACTCTATTAATGGGAGGTACCTGTGACCTTATACCCCTCCTATGATCTACCAAAATTTCTGGAGATGATACTTGAATGTGCGAAAACATTTTGTTTCGTTGACATAAGTTTGTGTCCGGATTTCCTCCGTGGTACTTATACAATCCTGAGGAAGCCAGAGAGAGGCGAAACATGTTGAGTTGAAACAACTACATGTACAGACCACATGGATGTTTTACACACATAAGACCAAATTACTTTTAATAAATGGTTTTTATTATGATGTTCAATACAATAAAAAACTCTTTTTTTCTTATAAAATTGTGGCTCGTGTTTTTGGCACATTGAAAGTCCCCCAAATGTTTTTTTCTATGTATAACATTTTGAAGGGTTGAAAATAGGAGAGCTCTATTCGGTGGTAGGATGCATGGTGGGCTCATGTGGTTTTTATCATAGGTATCTTACCATGGGATTTTTTATTTGATTTTACTTTGTATAATACATGATCTTTCAGGGGACATTGTCAGAAACCATGAAATCAGGCCGAGACAGAAGTACAGTTAAATCACACTTGTTTAATAATAAAAGTAAAAAGAACAAACGTAGTCAAAACATAGCCAAAGTTCAGTAACCGTAACGGATAGTCAGCCAAGCCAGAAGTCAGGGATCAATGTAGTGGAACAGAAATCAGGATCTGGAGCCAGAAGGGATGTCAGCAAAGCATGTCTTGAACAGGATCGCAGGAGATAGTTTCTGTGATTGACCAGGGTGAAGGCAGAGCTCCTCTGGACTGGACGGCTTAAGTAGACAGGACTAATGAGCAGGATATCATCAACAGGTGAGTAACTGTGGAGAGATAGGAGCTGGCAATTAGCTGATAGCTGAGCGGCCAGCTCAGAGAAGGAAGGGTTGAGCCCAGCCCTGACAGACATGGCTTCGGTACAGTTTAAAGTCATATGTGTGGCCATGTAGTCTACAAAAAGTAGTGTTTTTTGATAGCTGGTGGCAATTAGTCACATTCAACTGGACTTCTTTTGTAATGTTGACGACCTATTGTAGCTTATCCAAGCCCCTTCTTTGGTTCTAATGAGTTTCCAGCAATTATTCTGACACTCGTGGGAACTGAAGAAGTGGGTTGGAGAAGCTACGAAAGTTTACAACATTAATGAACAAGTCCAGTTCAACGGGACTACTAATTAATAGCTATACCATGACCTAGATCGGTGGTTCTCAATCCTGTCCTCAAGTACCACCAACGGGCCATGTTTTGGGAATTTCTCTAAAATAGCTAAATAAAATAGCTGTCCAAAATACCAAGCCATTAACTTTAAACCACCTGTACAAGTTCAAGGAAAAACTGCAAACATGGCCTGTTGGGGGTACTTGAGGACAGAGTTGAGAACCACTGACCTAGATGAATGAGGGCCTTCACAGTTATTCTTTGAGAGTTGACTTTAGCTATACTGTTGACTCCAAATTTATTTTCATTTCTTGGGGTTTGATTGATTTGGTAAAGCATGTGAGTTCTATGTAATGAATGAAACCAAGAAGAACAAGCTGCAAAGGCGGGGAACCTGGGAAACACATTTAAGGAATGCTAAATAGCAACTTAGAATACCATTAACTGAAGTGGTTATAAAGTGTGATTTCCTTTTGCATAACAAAACACGATAATCTCAATAGTTCCTTTAATTCTTTAGCTTAAAAGAGAAGTATGGGATAGGCTAATTAGCAAATATTGCCATTATCATGAACCGGCTGTTGTTTTTTTTCCTCCCTCCTTTTGTTATTCCAGCTGAGGCACCCCATCTATCACGGACACGTAGGTCTCTGTAGTGGTCCATTTGCTGTTTAAAAGTTTAGAGGGGGCGGTTACAACATCAGCAATCTACCCTCTCTTTCTGTCCATCCATTACTTGGAGATGTGGCTGTGCCTACTAAACAGGCACACATCTGAACAGTAAACAGGTTCAGGCACTGTGTTATTCTTCTGCATAGTGGAAAAAACATGGCTGGATCAAGGGAGAGGTGTTGATAAGGGCTGTTCCCACCCCCAGATTTCAGTTGTGCCCCCCATCCTTCATGAATGCTGTGCCCGTTGGCAGTGGCGGCTGCTGCTCAAAATTTTTGGGGGGCGCAAACAAACTGAAAAGTTCTGGAAAAAAAGCCCATCAATCGCAGCCGCTGTGCCCATTAAACGCAGCCACTGTGCCCATCAATTGCCACCACTGTGCCATCAAACGCAGCCACTGTGCCCATCAAACGCAGCCACTGTGCCCATCAAACGTAGCCACTGTGCCCATCAATTGCCGCCACTGCGCCATCAAATGCAGCCACTGTGCCCATCAAACGCAGCCACTGTGCCCATCAAACGCAGCCACTGTGCCCATCAAACGTAGCCACTGTGCCATAACAAATGCTCCCACTGTGCCATCAAATGCTGCCACTGTGCCCCATCAAATACAGCTACTGTGCCCATCTTATGCAGCCACTGTGCCCATCTTATGCAGCCTCACTGTGTCCCATCAAATGCAGCCTCACTGTCCCATCAACCCTCCCATTCTCCGTGGGAGGTCTGGACCGGCACTTACCTTGCTGTGGTGTCCTCTCCTCCTGCTGTGTCTCCTTCAGTGGGCACTGGCATCGGCAGTGGAGGAGTCCACTCCTTATACTAACTCCGCTCGGGCGTAATGGGAGAGAGAAAGCCGGAAGTGACATCTAACTCGGATGTCAATCAAACCACCCGGCCGTAGTAATACATACTACGGGCGCCGGGCGGAAGCTGCTCGGCGCTTTGGAAAGCGCTGCAAGTAGGGACAAAAGCCTGCAAATGAAGCGCCTCCTCTGCAATCTCGTGATTGCATAGACGTGGTGCTTCCCAAATACAGTGCACTTAAGGACCTTTTTTCTATTTTTTTTTTTAAAGGGCAATTTTCTTCTGTGACTCCCCGGAGGGGGAGTTCAGCGCCCATGCGCCCCCTATGGATGGGCCGCCAATGCCCGTTGGGCTCCTTCTCACATCCCCATACTGCACACAGTCTGAGCACAGGCAGTATGGCTCCTCTCCCCGTCCCTTCTCCTCACACACAGCTCAGATCGATTCTCTTACAGACGGACTCTATCTGCACACTGCTATGCTGCACAGTCCGCTTTATCTGGGAACTTCACAGCTCAGAACTGCAGCACAGCAGGCAGCTACACAGTGTGCAGATGGAGGCTGTCTGTAAGAGAATTGATCTGAGCTGTGTGCTGGGTAAGAGGAGGAGAATGGGGAGAACAGACAGCCCAGGGCCGACATCAAGCAGAAGAGAGGGAAAGGGGTGGATCCTGAACAGATTGTCAGCATAAGAATCCAGAGAAGACTGTAGCCTCTTCCACAGGTATTTACCTTGAATTTTTACAGAAAGGGTGCACTTCTCAGAGGGCTGGGAAGATTTTTATGTAAGGATGAAGGTAAAAAAGGAAACTAATACTTTTAATTTTTCTTTTTAAACAGTATGACTTGGAACTGAAGTAGTGGCTATAGTGCTGACTCCAGCTTTATTTTTGAGATTTTGGGGTTTGTAGGCCAGTGTTTTGTTATAGCAAGTGAGTTGTGTCTGATGAATAAAGTCAAGAGGAACATGCAGCAAGGAAGGGAAATCTGACAAAACACATCCGAGGAATGCTTAATGGCAGCTTAGTATACCAAACACTATAACATCAATAGTTGCTTTATTTCTTTAGCTTTATTTTATTTTATTTTTTACTCTCTCTTAAATAGAGCTGTATATCTTGAAACTGAAGAACTGGCTTGGATAAGCTATGAAACATCTTCAACATTACAGTACAAGTCCAGTTAAGCGTGACCAACTATTACGCACTAGACCATGACCTGAATAATCGTTGACTTTGGCTATACTGTTATGACTAAGCACAAGATGTGTGAAACATGCTAACCTTCCGTTCATTCCTGTGACTGCATCTGTCTACATTACAATAGAAGACGTTTTTATTCGTATTTTGTTGCGGTGTGCGGCAGCCTATTTCCTTGTGTGTATCCCTGGTGATTTGGGCCAGCACCTGTGAGGTTACCTGCTGTGGGATCTCCTCAGCTCACCTGGAGCGGTGATTTCTCTTCTGCCTTCCTCCCTTGGCAATACCATTGACTCCGGCTTTCTTTTGATATTTTGGGTGTCTGTAGAGCTTTGATGTGGTACAGCACATGAGATGTATCCAATGAATGACACCAAAAAGAATGTACTGCTCGGGATGTAAACCTTCAACATTAGAGTACAAGTCCAGTTGAATGTGACCAACTAATACTAGCTCGACCATGACCTGGATGATAGTTGACTTTGGTGATACTGTTGACTCCGACTTTCTTTTGATATTGTGGGAATTGGTAGGCCTTTGATTTGTATCCAATGAATAAAACCAAGAAAAACATGCTGCAAGGGTGGGAAATCTGAGGAATGCTAAATGGCAGCTTAGAATACCCAACACAATAACATCAATAGTTGCATTATTTCTTTATCTTTATTTTATTAATCTCTCTTAAATAGTGCTGTATATCCTGAAATTGAAGAAGTGGCTTGGATAATCTATGAAACATCTTCAAAGTTACAGTGCAAGTCCATTTGAGCGTGACCAACTAATACTCACTAAACCATGACCTGGATGATAGTTGACTTGGGCTATACTGTTGACTCCGGCTTTCTTTTTGATATTTTGGGTGTTTGTAGGCCATTGATTTGGTACAGCACATGAGATGTATCCAATGAATGACACGAAAAAGAATGTACTGCACGGGATGTAAATCTTCAACATTACAGTACAGGTCCAGTTCAATGTGGCCAACGAATGCTAGCTAGACCATGACCTGGATGATAGTTGACTTTGGCGATACTGTTGACTCTGACTGTCGACTTTCTTTTGATATTGTGGGAGTTGGTAGGCCTTTGATTTGGTACAGCACATGAGTTGTATCCAATGAATGAAACCAAGAAGAACACGCTGCAAGGGTGGGAAATCCTGGATTTGTGAGGAATGCTAAATGGCAGATTAGAATACCATTAGCTGTAGTGGTAAGAAAGAGTGATTTTCTTTTGTATCACAAAACACGACAATCTCAATAGTTGCTTTAACTCTTAATTTACATTTTTTAATCTCTGTTAACTAGAGCTGTATATCTTGAAACTAAAGAAGTGGCTTGGATAAGCTACAAAACATCTTTAATGTTATATTACAAGTCCTGTTGAATGTGACCGACTACTGCTAGCTATATCATGACCTGAATACGTTAGAACCTTTACAGTTCTTTTTTAGGATTGACTTTGGCTATAGTGCTGACTCCAGCTTTATTTTAAGATTTTGGGGTTTCTAGACCAATGGTTTGGTATAACAAGTGAGTTGTGTCCGATGAATGAAACCAGGAAGAACATGGAGCAAGGAAGGGAAATCTGGCAAAACACATCTGAGGAATGCTAAATGGCAGCCTAGAATACCCAACACGATAACATCAATAGTTGCATTATTTCTTTAGCTTTATTTTATTACTCTCTCTTAAATAGAGCTGTATATCCTGAAATTGAAGAAGTGGCTTGGATAAGCTATGAAACATCTTCAAAGTTACAGTACAAGTCCAGTTGAGCGTGACCAACTAATACTCACTAGACCATGACCTGGATGATAGTTGACTTTGGCTACACTGTTGCCAAAGTCTACTGTACTGCTTTCTTTTGATATTGTAGGTGTTTGTAGGCCATTGATTTGGTACAGCACGTGAGTTGTATCCTATGAATGACACCAAAAAGAATGTGCTGCAGGAGATGGAACTCTTCAACATTACAGTACAAGTCCAGTTGAATTTGACCAACTAATACTAGCTAGACCAGTGTTTCTCAACTCCAGTCCTCAAGGTGCCCCAACAGGTTATGTTTTCAGGATTTCCCTCAGATAAAACAGCTGTGGTAATTACTAAGGCAGGGAAACTGATCAAATCACCTGTGCAAAATAATGGAGAGCCTGAAAACATGACCTGTTGGGGCGCCTTGAGGACTAGAGTTGAGAAACACTGAGCTAGACCATGACCTGGCTGATAGTTGACTTTGACTATACTATTGACTCTGACTTTCTTTTTATATTGTGGGTGTTTGTAGACCTTTGATTTGGTACAGGACATGAGTTGTATCCAATGAATGAAACCAAGAAGCACACGCTGCAAGGGTGGAAAATCCTTGATATGTGAGGAATGCTAAATGGCAGATTAGAATACAATTAGCTGCAGTGGTAAGAAAGAGTGATTTTCTTTTGCATAACAAAACACAATAATCTAAATAGTTGCTTTAATACTTCAGCTTAATTTTTTTTTTTTTTTTATCTTCATTAAACAGAAACGGTATATCTTGAAACAGAAGTGGCTTGGATAAGCCGAGAAATGTCTTCAGCATTATTCTACAAATCCTGTTGAATGTGACTGACTACTGCTAGCTATATCATGGCCCAAATACATTAGAACCTTTACAGTTCTTTATTTATGATTGACTTTGGCTATAGTGCTGACTCCAGATTTATTTTAAGATTTTGGGGTTTGTAGACCAATGGTTTGGTATAGCAAGTGAGTCGTATCCGATGAATGAAACCAAGAGGAACACGCGGCAAGGAAGGGAAATCGGGCAAAACACATCAGAGGAATACTAAATGGCAGCTTATAATACCAAACACGATAACATCAATAGTTGCTTTATTACTTTAGCTTTATTTTTTTACTCTCTCTTAAATAGAGCTGTATATCTTGAAATTGAAGAAGTGGCTTTGATAAGCTATGAAACATCTTCATCGTTACAGTACAAGTCCAGTTGAGCGTGACCAACTAATACTCATTAGACCATGACCTGGATGATAGTTGACTTTGTCTATACTGTTGACTCTGGCTTCCTTTTGATATTTTGGGTGTTTGTGGGCCTTTGACTTGGTACAACACATGAGAATGAGATGTACCCAATGAATGAAACCAAAAGGAACCTGCTGCAAGGGAGGTAAATCTTCAACATTACAGTACAAGTCTAGTTGAATGTGACCAACTAATACTAGCTAAGCAATGACCTGGATGATAATTGACTTTGGCTATACAGTTGACTCAGGCTTGCTTTTGATATTGTGGGTGGTTGTAGCCCTTTGATTTGGTACAGCACATGAGATGTATCCAATGAATCAAACCAAGAAGAATATGCTGTGAGGGAGGGGAATCCTGGACATTTGAGGAATTCTAAATGGCAGATTTGAATACCATTAGTTGTAGTGGTTGGAAAGTTTACCAATTAATATGAGGTAGATCATGACCTGGATGATAGTTGACTTTGGCTATATTGTTTACTCTGGCTTCCTTTTGATATTTTGGGTGTTTGTAGGCCTTTGACTTGGTACAACACATGAGATGTACCCAATGAATGAAAGCAAGAGGAACGTGCTGCAAGAGAGGTAAATCTTCAACATTACAGTACAAGTCTAGTTGAATGTGACCAACTAATACTAGCTAGATCATGACCTGGAAGATAGTTGATTTTGGCTATATTGTTGACTCTGACTTTCTTTTCATATTGTGGGTGTTTGTAGGCTTTGATTTGGTACAGCACATGAGATGTATCCAATGAATAAAACCAAGAAGAATATGCTGTGAGGGAGGGGAATCCTAAATGGCAGCTTAGAATACCAAACACAATAACATCAAGGGAGGGGAATCCTGGACATTTGAGGAATTCTAAATGGCAGATTAGAATACTATTAGTTGTAGTGGTTGGAAAGTACACCAATTAATATGAGGTAGTTCATGACCTGGATGATAGTTGACTCTGGCTATATTGTTTTACTCTGGCTTTCTTTTGATATTTTGGATGTTTGTTGGCCAATGATTTGGTACAGCACATGAGATGTACCCAATGAATGAAACCAAGAAGAATGCGCTGCACGGAAAGTAAATCTTCTTCAACATTACAGTACAATTCCAGTTGAATGTGACCAACTAATACTAACTAGATCATGACCTGGATGATAGTTGACTTTGGCTATACTGTTGACTCTGACTTTCTTTTGATATTGTGGGTGTTTGTAGGCTTTGATTTGGTACAGCACATGAGATGTATCCAATGAATGAAGCCAAGAAGAACATGCTGCGAGGGAGGTAAATCCTAAATGGCAGCTTAGAATACCAAACACAATAACATCAATAGTTGCTTTATTACTTTAGCTTTATTTTTTCACTCTCTCTTAAATAGAGCAGTATATCTTGAAATTGAAGAAGTGGCTTTGATAAGCTATGAAACATCTTCAACGTAACAGCACGGAAAGTAAATCTTCTTCAAAGTTACAGTACAATTCCAGTCGAGCGTGACCAACTAATACTCATTAGACCATGACATGGATGATAGTTGACTTCGCCTATACTGTTGACTCTGGCTTCCTTTTGATATTTTGGGTGTTTGTAGGCCTTTGATTTGGTACAGCACATGAGATGTATCCAATGAATGAAACCAAGAAGAACATGCTGCGAGGGAGGTAAATCCTGGACATTTGTTGAATGCTAAATTTCAGATTAGAATACCGTTAGCTGCAGTGGTAAGAAAACGTGGTTTGATTTTGCATAACAAAAGATGATAACCTCAATGACTGCTTTAAATCTTTACTTTTCTTTAATTGTTTTACGTTCTCAAATAGAGCTGTATATCTTGGACGCTGAAAGACGGTTTTCTGGAAACTACTGAATGCCCTCCATAGGCCATTATTTGGAAATGCAAAAGAACTCATTAGGCATTTTGTCTTACAGTTTCCAAGGTAGCAAAAAAAGCAAAGCAAAGCAAAGCAAAAAAAAAAAAAAATAAAAAGTTTGTTTTCCTGGAGAAAACTTCGTATGCTTTACACTGAGTACAGAAAGCAGAAGTCTGCAAAGACAGGTTCAGATTGTTAGCTGGGGGCGCTGAAAGCTATTCTGACATTCTTAGTAACCCAAAAACAGACTTTATTTGCTAAAACGTGACCTTATTCCTTTTTTATTTATTTATTTTATTTATTTATTCATTAAAAGTTTTGTAAGAATTACATCTGTACAGCAAGACGAAAGATTACAATGATATAAGACAGCGGGTGCCGAGTGGTGTTTAAATTCGCATTGCATAATATATCAGCTTTGGGCGCTGTTAACATTCTGTAAATGAACAATAGGAAAAAACGTTGTGTATGAAGAATGCATAAGTGTACAGATAAAGAGAGGAAGCAAAAGAGTTAGAAAAAAATAAAAAAGATTAGAGTAACAGAGAAATACGAAGGAACCCATGCCCCAGCCCGAATGTGATATTCTAATGACACATGAACAATAACAGGTGCAGTATGAGAGCCAATAATTAGTCAAGCACCATAATATCCAGATGGGGGGAGGGGTTTGATAGATGATCCACCCGGACCATACCTTAGGCTACATTCACATTTGAGCGTAGCGTATTCAGGTGATTTTACTGGTATTTTTTGGAGCTGTTTTTTTAAATTTTCTAAGGAGACACACTTTAGGAGTGATGCACCATTAAAGGGCTTCTTTGGAGCAGAGTCAAGCATTTTTGGGCCCATATATTTTATTTATTTATTTAATACAGGTACTTATATAGCGCCAACCACTTACACAGCGACTATACAGTATTTTGTACGTTCCCATACTAGCTAAGGTCTTGAACTTACATTCATACATGCACATACTAGAGCCAGTTTTAGACAGAAGCCTACCAGCATGACTTTTGGAGGAAACCAGAGCACCTGGAGGAAATCCACACTGGCAGAACCTGAAAACTCCATTCAGGTGGTGCTGTGGCTGGGATTCCAACCAACAACCCTAGGCAGAAGAGCTAACCACTTAGCCACTGTGCTGTCTTTCATGTAAGCAGGTGAAAAATGAGTGAAATATGCCTTTTGGAACATTTTGTCAGGTGCTGCCATTCAGGGCCTGGACAAAGGGTGGACAGAAGGGGCAGCCGTCCAGGGCACAGCCTCTTCACCACACGCAATCCCCAGATCAGTGGCTAGCAACCAGCAGGGTTCAGATTCATGTATACTCTGACAGATACTGATGCCACACATGCTTTAGCCGCCCACTCTCAACCCCCATCTGCCCCCATCTGACATAGACAACACACCGAGCATATGCAACTACCTTCTATTTGCTAGAAAGTAAGAAATTGGCCAAATGTGTAGTGAACACTACAGGGCAACCATAGACAGCCTGTGCAAAGGGGGTTGAGAATGTGGAAAAACACATACCACTGCAAGTATTAGGAGCATGGGAGGAAGCTCAGATCTGCATCCTTGCCCTGGACACTGAACAAACCTTTCCCGGTACTGCTGCCATTGAAGTGCTTGGGGCCAAAAATACCTAAATTTGCCTCAAAGAAGCCCCTGCACTTTTTTAAGCAGCAGGCATCTAGGAGACAGGTGCCTAACAATGGAATCTGTAATGAACATTTTGTAGCTTCAAGCTGCACAGTGCTTGGGTTGAATGGGGTCTTATGGAAGCAGTCTTGAGTATGTCCGGCAAGATGAGTTAATTCTTCCATGAGACAATGGTGATCCAGTTTCTGCAATCATAATTTTAGGAAGTGGGCAGTATTTTTTTTTCCAAAACACTGAAAATAAAGATTTAGCTACATGTAAAAAATGATTGGTGGGGGGAGGTGATTGACTTTTTTTTATCAGCCTACTGGATCCTCTGTACAGTAAAACAGGAGAGTTAATGGATATGATTGTAACCTTTATGTGGTTGCAAGTAAAAACTACAAGTATTTTACAGAAAATCACATTTAAATGAAATAAAGGAACCATATGTTGCACATAAAATATCACAACTTGATCAGTGGCATATCATGAGGCTGAAGACTCAAAAACAGCACCAGGTTCCTTTACGGATTATCCCTAATGAAAAGGAAAGGATGCAAATCACATATATCTGTACACCTTGAATGTAAACAACTAATTTTTACTACCCTTCCCGGGCTGTATCCTCCATGGAAGAAGAGCTAGGAAAACAAGAGAGGGCGCCACCATCTAAGTGTAAACTGTTTAATAACAAAAGAATCAAAAGCAATGCACTCACTGGGTAATGAATATAATTCAAAATAACGGAAGAGATAGGTCTGTTGGCCTGGAAATAAGCATGAAAAGGATATCTCTGACTGATGCGTCTCAGGGCGCAGTCCCTTCAAAAGAGTTGAGAAGAGTGAGGTACCATGCAGCCTATACAGTATAGCCTAAAATTAATTTGAAAAAAACACCAGTGCTCCTAAGTGCCAATGGAAATTAAGTTCTGCACCTGCGCACAAGAACAAGACCAGCAGCAACTGTCGGTGAACTTTCATGACACTGCCCACCACCTGATACCTGACATCAGCACCCTCACACTCCAACTAAGGACTGTAGAGCTGCTGGGGACTTAAGATATTTCTGCAGGTAAAACAAAGACCTGACCTCAGACTATGGACATTAAATTATGTACATATTCTTAACAATCCATCACTGACCTATCTAGCTGCATTTAATGTGAAGTGATTAATTCTCGAAGATCCCAAAAGATCACAACAAAGACTTTAGAGCAGCTGTTCTCCACCAGGGTTCCATGGAACCATTGGGTTCCCCAGAGGTTTTTAGGGGTTCCTTGAGCTGTGGCTGAATTACCCCACATTTGATGGAGTCTGAAAAGTTCAAGAGCCAATGCCAAATGGCCAAACCAGCTGCATGACACCAATGATCTTTTTTAGCTATCTGTAAAGGTGGCATTCTGACTACAACTATACGGGGGACATCCTTCCCACTATCCAGTAACGTAAGGGCCATTTTTCCCACTGACCCCCAATGAATTGGTTTTAGCAGGGGTTCCCAGAGACCTGAAAATTATTACAAGTGTTCCTTTGGGGTAAAAAGGTTGAGAAAGGCTGCTCTAGAGTTGTCTTTCAGACTATTTCTAACAACTTAGAAACATTTGCTGGCAGCCTGTAAACATTCTGGTGCAATAGAAAGAAGGGTCCGGAGCAAAATAAGACATAAGCATAGGGGCCACATTGAAAGGGTTGAAGGAGATGTCAGGCAACTGTAAAGACTTTGCCTCAGTTTTTTTTTTTATGCTACTGGGACAGTATTAAAGTGGTTGTAAACCCTTACAGACCACTTTTTGTTACAGGTAAGCCTATAATAAGGCTACCTGTAGATACCCAGAATACCTCCTAAACCTGCACGGTTTAGGAGATATCCCCTGTATTTGCAAGTGCCAATGTCATCGGCACATGCGCACTGAAGCAAACTGAAGCAATGGCACGTACGTGCCATTGCTTCAGTTAGACTGTGCCGTTACCGGCGATACCCAGAAGTAACCCCCGGGAGTGATGTCGCCGGCCAGTGCTGTGTACGGGCACCGCAGCGAGGGCTTCGATTCCAGGTGAGTATTAGATAATAAGCTAGTATGCTATGCATACTAGTTCATTATGCCTTTGTCTTGCAGGTGTTAGTTTTTTTTTTTTCAAAGTGGGTTTACAACCACTTTAAAAAAGAAGATGTATAAAACCATTGGGGGGTGGAGTTGTGGCATAATACCAGTAGGCTGCCTATTGACAGTTTGGGGTGCCGTGTCCTGATAGCCCATGGCGCAAAGCCTAAGACTACTATGTGAACAAGGGCCTTTAGAGTAATGTGTGTGCCTGTTGTGTGTATCATTGTCACATGTCAGATGAAGGGGTCCTGTGAGGCTCCGGAAAGTTGCTTCTACTGTAACAATGTGATTGCTGAATAAAGCTTTGGGCCCATTCTGAAGATCCATGGTGTGCTGGTGAGTTTCTTTCATTCTGACTATCTTTGGTTCCAGTCGGTGGTTGCTTCAGCATCCACTTACACTCACAGGCATTTCTTCAGGAACATGTGTGTTGGGAACAGTGCGTTGGAACCTGTTGTATGTATGGTGTAAAGTGAACCTGACTCATGGAACTTGGTTTTTCACCATTACCATGTAGAAAGTGTTGGACAATTCAAAACAGCTTGCAAGTTTCCAAAGCATAGAGGAACCTGCTAAACAGGGGTTGCTCTTTATTAGTGGGAGTTCCTACCACCCCCATCAATACCCCGGTCTACACGAACCTCTTACCTGATTTGTAATCGGGGTCTAAGAGGGTAGAGGACTTCTGGGCTGGGCATCAGGAAGGTGCAGGGCAGTGACATTCTCAGGTTGACCAGCGACAAAGAGCTTCCCTCCCTCCCTGAAATTTGTTCTCTGTTGTTATTTACTCTTTTTTAGACTGTCATGGCAGCTAGATTATGGTTTGATTGTCTTTGAAGGCACTTAATTGTGCAAAAGTGGTTGAGGACCCATCTAAGGTATGGTGTCACCTTTTAGCGTGGTCCAGTTGTTGAAAATCCAGAATAAATGTACAGATGGGTATTCTGCAATAGGTTTCTGTAATCATCTCGAGGTGGTGTAGTGTGGCTAGCGGTCTACCAGGTTGCAGAATTTGGGCCGCAGATACATTGCTTTGGTTGGATGTTTTTTTTTCTGGTGCCTTCAAGAACCGTTAACCCATTCTTTATTCCTGCTAAATATTGCAATTGGATTTTGCAATAAAGGACTGCTTTGGTCATTACGTCTAATGATTTGTGTGGTCCTAGTTTGTTCTTGGCGAGTACAGGCGGTAAGGGGTAAATATGTCCTAGTGGAGGTAGTAGTGGGCTTCTTGTGAAATACCCCTGCCAATTAATAAGAAAAGACCTAAGATCTCAGTAAGTAATAAAGAAGACCTAAGATCTCAGTGCCTCTGTTGAGAAATATTGCATAGGGATGAATGAGGGTTTGTTTTAACTGTACTGCTTGTTCATGATATGTACTGTAAATACTTTAGTGTGCATGATCTGGAAACAGGTTTACTTTAAAGACAGATAGTAAAACCAAAAAAGAGCTTCATACATCACAATAAGAATTAATATGTATATGTGTAGCAAAAACAGACAGGAACATTTGTAGGTAAGCAAAGCAGAGGCCAATACCGCCTGTAGGAGACCTATAATCCAAAAAGCTCAAAAGAATTAAAAAATGATTAGGACCACAAAATCTCCTACGGATATGTGTTGAGCCAGCAAGAACAAGCAGTCGGCCAGTTTCCAGTAAACCCAGTTTATGAAAAAGACTTAATTACATTGCCATGCAAGTGCATAGTTATGTAGGATGAAAAAATAAGTACATTCATCAAGTTCAGATTTTCATAAGCAGCTCTCAATAACCTTTCAGATTACAGTTACCACCAGAGAATTTACATCTCCAAACATGACTCCATATGCAAGAAAATACTCCTCTCCTGACCTTCTCTTTACTTTTCGGAATAGTCTCACCACAGGGATATCACACCTTCAAAAATGACCCTTCATATTTTATAAAGACTCAGTTCCTGACCTTTTTTCTACCTTTCTGATTACACCAGGATGTCACATCCTCCAATATGTCCATCCATAAGGTAAAACATGCTCTACTTCTGACCTACTCTCTACCTTTTTGATTACACTCCCCATCGGGATATCACACCTCCAACATGACCCCCTATAAGGTAGAAAATACTCTACTCCTGACCTTCTCTCTACCTTTTTGATTACACCCACCCCCAGGATATCACATGTCCAACATGACCCTCCATAAAATAGAAAATACTCTTCTCTTGACCTTCTCTCTGTCGTTCTTAGTATGTCCATCCCCAGGATATCACATTTCCAACATGACCCTCCATAAGGTGGAAAATACTCTGTTCCTGAGCTTCTCTATATCCTTTTTGATTACATCCACCACTGAGATATCACACAGTCCAACATGACCCTCCATAATGTAGGAAATAATCTACTGTAACCTTCTTTCCACCTTTCCAAATACACCCACCACCAGGATTTCACACCTCTAACATGGCCCTACTACTACTCTACTCCTGACAATCTCTCTAATTTTTTTTGATTACACCCGACCCTCCATAAGATAGAAAATACTCTTCTCCTGACCTTCTCTCTACTTTTCTTAGTATGTCCGCCCCACAGGATATCACATCGCCAACATTCCTGGCCTTCTCTCTGTCTTTCTGATTACATTCACCACTGAGATATCACATCGTCCAACACGACCCCCTATAAAGTAGAAAATAATTTCCTTCTATCCTTTTTTCTACCTAAACACACCCACTACCAGGATATCACACCTCCAACATGACCCTCCATAAGATAGCAAATACTCTAATCCTGACCTTCATTCTACCGTTCTGAGTACAACCACCACCGGGATATCACATGTCCAACATGACCCTTCATAATGTAGAAAATACTCTTCTCCTGACCCTCTTTCTAACTTTCTGAGTACATCCACCACTGCAATATCTCAACTCCAACATGACCCTCCATAAGTTAGAAAATACTCTGCTTCCGACCTTCTCTCTGCGTTTCTGATTACATCCACCACCAAGATATCACACCGTCCAACATAAAGTATAAAATAATCTCCTCCTGTCCTACTCTCTACCTTTCTGATTACACTCACCACCAAGAGATCACATCTCCAACATGACCCTCCATTAGGTAGAAAACACTTTGCTCTTGACCTTCTCTTCGTGTTTCTGATTACAATCCCTACTAGGATATAACACCTCCAACATGACCCTGTCAGAAACCATGAAATCAGACCGAGACAGAAGTACAGTTAAATCACACTTGTTTAAAAATAAAAGTAAAAAGAACAAACGCAGTTAAAACATAGCCAAAGTTCAGTAACCGGAACGGATAGTCAGCCAAGCCAGAAGTCAGGGATCAATGTAGTGGAACAGCAAGCAGGATCTGGAGCCAGAAGGGATGTCAGCAAAGCAAGTCTTTAAACAGGAACGCAGGAGAATGTCTCTGTGATGTTGACCAAGGTGAAGGCAGAGATCCACTGGGCTGAACAGCTTAAGTTGGCAAGACTGACGAGCAGGATATCATCAACAGCTGAGTAACTGTGGGGAGATGGGAGCTGGCAATTAGCTGACAGCTGAGCGGCCAGCTCTGAGAAGGAAGGGCTGAGCCCAGCCCTGACAGACCCCCCAAGTAGATTAGGTGGATTTTTGTCTTCCACTACAATCCTACCCGCAGTATTTGTATTTAGGAATGTGGCTCATAGAGTAGATTGTAAGGTCTTCTAGATCTGAGACTTCTATGAAAAATCTCTGTACTGTGTAATATTTTGATATTAGAGAAAGGAAACATCTAACACTTAATTGGATATTCTGGTACACAATAGCCATACAGGTTCTATATAAGAGTTAAAATAGGTGATCGTCAAACTAATTCAATACGGTAAAGAACAGAACTGCAAAGTGCTTAAAACTCTCACGGCCAATCAGAATTCACTTTGAGCGTATTGCAGTACATTAAAGTCTAAAGCACTTAGCATATCATCATCGCTCTGCATTACTCTGAACGACTGACTGTAAGTAATGGAACAATAGGAACATAAATTTTGTGATTGCTTCATGCAAATGATATCCTTTTAGGTGACTGGTCGTTGTTTCCTATCATTTGCCTTTAGAACATTTGCAAATATACTTTAGATCATAAGGGACTTTTGCGTCGTGGAATATATATAGACACAGTCCAAAGTTCCAAAAAGTTTTATCTATCCATGCAAAGGCATTCAGCTAAAAGTCTGCGACCGCTAATCTGTTTCAACCCTAATGCTCCCTTTTGTTACGGTTGAAACGCGTTAGCTGAGACAGGCTTTTAGCTGTATGCCTTTGCATGGATAAATACATTTTTTGGGACCTTGAACTGTGTGTGGGCTCATCTATATATACTCTGCAGTTTGGGTTATGGATACTTTCCCAGCACCAGTGTTTTTCCTCAGAAGAGAGTACAACGGTTATACGTTTTGTATATCTGTTTTTGCGTTATGTTTAGGGTTTTTAACCACTTGCTGACCGGGCCTTTTCTGGCACTTTTTGTTTACACATTTAAATCAGTATTTTTTGCTAGAAAATTATTTATAACCCCCAAACATTATATGTATATTTTTTTAGCACAGACCCTAGGGAATAAAATGGCGATCGTTGCAATTTTTTTAGGTCACGCGGTATTTGCACAGCGTTTTTTCATCACAATTTTTTTGGGGAAAAAAAATACATTTAAATGCATTAAAAATGAACAAAACACAAGATATACCCCAATTTTTTTGTATAATATGAAAGATGATGTTATGTTGAGTAAATAGAAACCTAACATGTCACGCTTTACAATTGAGCACGCTCGTGGAATGGTGACAAACAACGGTACTTAAAAATTTCCATAGGGGACGTTTTAAACGCCTGTTCTGGGAGGACGTCATATGACGTCCACCTGACATGGCCGATGACAGATCGATGTACCGATCCGCTGCCAGTACAATGTGACCGTTGTGTCCAATCACAGCAGATCACATGACAGTTGTACACAATGAAAGGCTTTGATTCATGCCTTTCATTGTGTAACTATTGCGATGAGCTTTGTGAATGGTCACAGTCATCACATGGTACAGACAGGGCCAATCACAGCCCATCTGTACCATGTGATTAACTGTGGCCAATCACAGCTGCGGTAATGAAAATAATAAACACTGAATGAGTACTTTTCATTCAGAAAAATGGTTGCTTATAACTGTAAAATACACTGTATAAGAAACCATAGTGTGTAAAAAAAATAATAAAATCCTGATCACTTCCCCAGAGTTGTATACTATACTATGGTAACACTGTATTGCTCTGGTCACTGTATCTAAAAAAAAAAAAAAAAAAAATTGTAAAAAAACAAAACAAAAAAAAAAACCCTTCTAGTTCTTCAGCGAATGGAGCGGGAGGGCTGGTCATTGGAATGTAATGTGTGTCCGGGCATTCTAATGGCGTATTTCCAATCTGAATTCCAAAGAGATAATAATAAAGACAAAGTAGTCTTCAGACCTCTAAGATAGGATTTCCCCCCCTCCCCCCCCCCCCCCGAGGGAAAATTCCCTTTCATTCTAATATTCACTAATTACCCTCCTCATCCTTCTCTGTCTGACTGATGAGGGGACAATGACACTCTATGACAGACAAGGCTGCTAATTACTAACCCCCCCCCCCCTCACTGCTATTACAACATATTCTGCCGCTGTGTCCCCGGTGGATTTGTTTACGCTGAAAAAGACTCGAAACGCGCCTCATGGCCCGGACTATACAATGATCAGAAGTCACTGAATGGCGATTCTCAAATCCTTTGCCTTTCATGGCTTTCTTTGTGTCTCCAAAAGATTTTCTTGAGTTTGTTTTAGTGACAATTTGAGGATAATCCATTTATTTTATGGAATCTAATAACACATAATTGTATGTCATCAATTACATGAAGAACATACTTTCCAAAATAGAGGGATTATAAATCTATATATAAACCTATATATATATATATATATATATATATATATATATATATATATATATATATATATATATATATATATATATATATATATATATATATATATATATATTTTTTTTTTTTTTTTTTTTTTTTTTTCCAGTAAACCCAGTTTATGAAAAAGACTTAATTACATTGCCATGCAAGTGCATAGTTATGTAGGATGAAAAAATAAGTATATTCATCAAGTTCAGATTTTCATAAGCAGCTCTCAATAACCTTTCAGATTACAGTTACCACCAGAGAATCACATCTCCAAACATGACTCCATATGCAAGAAAATACTCCTCTCCTGACCTTCTCTTTACTTTTCGGAATAGTCTCACCACAGGGATATCACACCTTCAAAAATGACCCTTCATATTTTATAAAGACTCAGTTCCTGACCTCTTTTCTACCTTTCTGATTACACCAGGATGTCACATCCTCCAATATGTCCATCCATAAGGTAAAACATGCTCTACTTCTGACCTACTCTCTACCTTTTTGATTACACTCCCCATCGGAATATCACACCTCCAACATGACCCCCTATAAAATAGAAAATACTCTTCTCTTGACCTTCTCTCTGTCGTTCTTAGTATGTCCATCCCCAGGATATCACATCTCCAACATGACCCTCCATAAGGTGGAAAATACTCTGTTCCTGAGCTTCTCTCTACCTTTTTGATTACATCTACCACTGAGATATCACACAGTCCAACATGACCCTCCATAATGTAGGAAATAATCTCCTGTAACCTTCTTTCTACCTTTCCAAATACACCCACCACCAGGATTTCACACCTCTAACATGGCCCTACTACTACTCTACTCCTGATGATCTCTCTACTTTTTTTGATTACACCCACCTCCAGGATATCACATCTCCAACATGACCCTCCATAAGATAGAAAATACTCTTCTCCTGACCTTCTCTCTACCTTTCTTAGTATGTCCGCCCCACAGGATATCACATCTCCAACATTCCCGACCTTCTCTCTGTCTTTCTGATTACATTCACCACTGAGATATCACATCGTCCAACACGACCCCCTATAAAGTAGAAAATAATCTCCTTCTATCCTTTTTTCTACCTAAACACACCCACTACCAGGATATCACACCTCCAACATGACCCTCCATAAGATAGCAAATACTCTAATCCTGACCTTCATTCTACCGTTCTGAGTACACCCACCACCAGGATATCACATGTCCAACATGACCCTTCATAATGTAGAAAATACTCTTCTCCTGACCTTCTCTCTAACTTTCTGAGTACATCCACCACTGCGATATCTCAACTCCAACATGACCCTCCATAAGTTAGAAAATACTCTGCTTCCGACCTTCTCTCTGCGTTTCTGATTACATCCACCACCAAGATATCACACAGTCCAACATAAAGTATAAAATAATCTCCTCCTGACCTACTCTCTACCTTTCTGATTACACTCACCACCAAGAGATCACATCTCCAACATGACCCTCCATTAGGTAGAAAACACTTTGCTCTTGACCTTCTCTTCGTGTTTCTGATTACAATCCCTACTAGGATATAACACCTCCAACATGACCCTGTCAGAAACAATGAAATCAGGCCGAGACAGAAGTACAGTTAAATCACACTTGTTTAAAAATAAAAGTAAAAAGAACAAACGCAGTCAAAACATAGCCAAAGTTCAGTAACCGGAACGGATAGTCAGCCAAGCCAGAAGTCAGGGATCAATGTAGTGGAACAGCAAGCAGGATCTGGAGCCAGAATGGATGTCAGCAAAGCAAGTCTTTAAACAGGAACGCAGGAGAATGTCTCTGTGATGTTGACCAAGGTGAAGGCAGAGATCCACTGGGCTGAACAGCTTAAGTTGGCAAGACTGAGGAGCAGGATATCATCAACAGCTGAGTAACTGTGGGGAGATGGGAGCTGGCAATTAGCTGACAGCTGAGCGGCCAGCTCTGAGAAGGAAGGGCTGAGCCCAGCCCTGACAGACAAGTTTGAGCCAACATCCGTCTGAAAAAATCCTAGGATTTTGTTGTCGGAATGTCCGAACAAAGTCCGACCGTGTGTACGGGGCATTAGTCCGTAGGGTTCAATATTGAGTTGGTCCACAACTTCTTCAACTCTTCTAGGAAGGCCGTCCACAAGGTTTAGGAGTGTGTCTATGGGAATGTTTGATCATTCTTCCAGAAACACATTTGTGAGGTCAGGCACTGATGTTGGAAGAGAAGGCCTGGCTCACAGCCTCTCCATTAAATCATTCCAAAGGTGTTCTATCGGGTTGAGGTCAGGACTCTGTGCAGGCCAGTCAAGTTCCTCCACCCCAAACTCACTCAACCAGGGGCAGCACAGTAGTGTAGTGGGCAGCACTCTTGCCTAGCAGTAAGAAGGGTCGCTGGTTCAAATCTTAACCACGACACTACCTGCCTGGAGTTTACATGTTCTCCCTGTGCCTGCGTGGGTTTCCTCCGGGTACTCCGGTTTCCTCCCACACTCCAAAGACATGCTGGTAGGTTTATTGGCTTCTGTCCAAAAAAAAAAAAAAAAATTGGTCCTAGTATATGAATGAGAGTTAGGGACCTTGGATCGTGGGCTCCTTGAGGGTAGGGACCGATGTGAGTGTGCGATATATGTGTGGAGCGCTGCGTAAATTGACAGTGCTATATGGGTACCTTAAATAAATAGGGATAATTGTAGACACGCACCCACACTCACTTAGGATGGACTGGTGTCTTTATTCAACCTTACTAACTATGTAACCATGTCTTTATGGACCTTGCTTTGTGCACTGGTGGGTAGCCATGTTGGAACAGGAAGGGGCCGTCCCCAAAGTGTTCCCACAAAGTTGGGAGCATGAAATTGTCCAAAATGTCTTGGTATGCTGACGCCTTAATAGTTCCCTTCACTGGAACTAAGGGGCCAAGTCCAACCCCTGAAAAACAACCCCCACACCATAATCTCCCCTCCACCAAACTTTACACTTGGCACAATGCAGTCAGGCATGTACCGTTCTCCTGGCAACCGCCAAACCCAGACTTGTCCATCAGTAAGGTCTCTCCACACTGTTGTTGTGCTAATCTGAAGGCCACACAAAGTTTGGAGGTCTGTAGTTATTGGCTCTGCAGAGAGCTGGCGACTTCTGCGCACTGTGTGCTTCAGCATGCGCTGACCCCTCTTTATCATTTTACGTGGCCTACCACTTTGTGACTGAGTTGCTGTTCCCAATTGCTTCTACTTTGTTACAATATCACTAACAGTGGACTGTGAAATATTTAGTAGCAAGGACATTTCACGGATGGACATATTGCACAGGTGGCAACCTATCACGGTACCAGGCTTCAATCCACTGAGCTCCTGAGAGTCACCCATTTCTTCTCGAATGTTTGTAGAAGCCCCGTCTGCATGCCTAGGTGCTTGATTTTATATACATGTGGCCATGGAGGTGATCGGAACACCTGAATCCAATGATTAGGAGGGGTGTCACTTTTGGCAATATATATATATATATATATATATATATATATATATATATATATATATATATATTAGGGCTGTTACTGATTAAAATTTTCATGTTCAATTAATCGACTAATTTCGATTAATTATAACGCACATACAGATCCAACTACTTTTAGCTGATTTAGCACCGTTGTTATGACAATGGCCGAAGCCAGACATAGTGGGGCATGGCTAGGACGTCACACGTCATAATCTCAGCCTTACCGTGCCCATAATCGGAGCCTCACCGTGCCCATAATCGGAGCCTCAACATACCCTTAATCTAAGCCTTACCATGCCCAAAATCGCAGCCTCACCGTGCCCATAATCTCAGCTTCACCGTGCCCATAATCGGAGCCTCAACATGCCCTTAATCTAAGCCTTACCATGCCCATAATCGCAGCCTCACCGTGCCCATAATCTCAGCTTCACCGTGCCCATAATCTCAGCTTCACCGTGCCCATAATCGGACCTCAACATGCCCTTAATCTAAGCCTTACCGTGCCCATAATCACAGCCTCACCGTGCCTATAATCAGGGCCTCAACATGCCCTTAATCTAAGCTTTACTATGCCCATAATTACAGTCTGACCGTGCCCATAATCGCAGCCTCACCATTCCCATAATCGCAGCCTTACCGTGCCCATAATGCAGTCTCACCGTGCCCATAATGGGAGCCTCACCGTGCCCATAATGCTGTCTCACTGTGCCCATAATCTCAGACTTACCGTGCCCATAATGCAGTCTCAGCGTGCCCATAATCTCAGACTTACCGTGCCCATAATTCAGTCTCACCATGCCCATAATCGCAGCCTCACTGTAGTCAGTGCCTGTGCCTGGATTACACAGTCTGCGGGCATCTCCCGCTGTGTGTCTCGGAGCTGAGTGTGAAAACTTTGGCCGCACTGTGAGAAAAGTCCCGCCCTCCTCCTAGATCAGCTCGTGTGATAGACAGAACACTGCGTCTATAGACAGAACACTGCGTCTATCACACGAGCTGATCTAGGAGGAGGGCGGGACTTTTCTCACAGCGCGGCCAAAGTTTTCACACTCAGATCCGTGACTCACAACGGGAGATGCCTGCAGACTGTGTATGACATATAGAGGAGGAGGAGGGAGAGGAGCGCTGCGGCCCCAGGGCAGGCAGATTACCGATCAAAAACATTTTGATCGATAAAAAGAAAATTAACGATTACTCGAGGAATTAATCATTAATTTCTGCAGCCCTAATATATATATATATATTGCAGCTTACCATTTCTTATAGACCCCATACACACTATAGAACTTCTGTTTGATTTCCTTTAGCTTTACCAAAACCATGTAGTACAAGGTCCTGCCTGATTGCATACAAATTGGACCTAAGGTTTGACCTCATATTACATGATTTTGGTAAATCTGAAAGAAAAAAATCTACAGAAAATTGTATAGTGTGTATCCAGCTTAAGATGTGATGGCTGCATTCGTTTTCTTTTTTTAGGCTTTCTTTCTTTCGTATTTTCATCCGGTGATCCAGCCAGTAAGTCTGTTGTTTTTTTCAAAAGTACAAGCTCTCCGGCAGAATGTATCAGTTTACAGGAATGAGGCAAACCATTCAACACTGACAGAGGTGCTTACACTGATCAGCTTTTATTCAACATGAACATGACAGCGATCACTGCTCCCGATGACATGGAGCAGTAGATCTCTGTCATGACACAAGCCAGAACGGGGAAATGCCTTGTTTACAAAGGCATGTCCCTGTTCTTTTGCTCTGTGACACGATCACGGTCCCCCGGCTGACATCGTGTCCTCGGGACCCGCGGTCATGGAGCACGCGGCGCGGTCACGCGCCCACAATGCCACATCTTAAAGGGGACATACCTGTACACCCTTTTGCCCACCCTTGCCATTCCGCCGTCGTATATCGGCATGCAGCGGTTGGCAAGGAGTTAAGGAACTACAAGTCTCATCATTCCCCAGCCTTTGGGAGTCCTGCTTGTAACTGTCAGCCTTGCAATGCTTCATGAGACTTGTAGTTCTGCCACAGATGGAGGGCCGAGGGTTGAGCACCCACTCCCCTCCCCCCAGACTGACAATGCTGCTGTCTGCTGTGCCTCCTGTGTGTATTCCTCCAGAGTGGGGACACTCTAATACAGGAGGTGGATGGAAAGGAGGGAAGGATGGATGGAAGGGATGAATGTATGTATGGATGGACAGAGGATTGAATGGAGAGGTGAATGGATGGATTTGTGTATAGATGAATTAGAAGATGGATTGGTAGAAGGATAGACGGATGAATGAATGGTGGATGAGTGAACAGATGGCTGGGTCTAACGATGGATGGGTAGACAGACAGCCTGATAGATAGATAGATAGATAGATAGATAGATAGATAGATAGATAGATAGATAGATAGATAGATAGATAGATAGATAGATAGATAGATAGATAGATAGATAGATAGATAGAAGAAATGGAAAAGACAGATGGATGCATGGAAGGGAGGGAAGGATGTATGGATGGGTGAATTCATGTATGGAAGGATGGATGGATGGATGGATAGAGAGGTGGATGGGTGGGCAGGTTAATTTGTGTATAGATGAATTAAGTGGTGGATTGGTAGATTGACAGATGGATGGATGGATGGATGGACTAAAGGATGGATAAATGATAGATGGATGGATGAATGGATGGATGGATGGATGGATGGATGGATGGATGGACTAAAGGATGGATAAATGATAGATGGATGGATGAATGGATGGATGGATGGATGGATGGATGGATGGATGGACTAAAGGATGGATAAATGATAGATGGATGGATGAATGGATGGGTGGATGGATAGATGGATGGATGAATGGATGGATGGATGGATAGATGGATGGATGGACTAAAGGATGGATAAATGGATAGATGGATTGGTAGATGGACAGATGGATGGATGGAGGGACAGATGGACTAAAGGATGGATAAATGGATGGATGGATGGATGGATGGGTGGATGGATGGATGGACAGACAGATGGATGGATGGATGGATGGATGGAAAGGATGGATGGATGGATGGATGGATGGATGGATGGATGGATGGACAGACAGATGGATGGATGGATGGATGGATGGATGGATGGACGGACGGATGGATGGACGGACAGATGGATGGATGGATAGATGGATGGATGGATGGACTAAAGGATGGATAAATGGATAGATGGATTGGTAGATGGACAGATGGATGGATGGAGGGACAGATGGACTAAAGGATGGATGGATGGATGGATGGATGGATGGATGGATGGATGGACAGACAGATGGATGGATGGATGGATGGATGGAAAGGATGGATGGATGGATGGATGGATGGATGGATGGATGGATGGACGGATGGATGGACGGACAGATGGATGGATGGATAGATAGATGGATGGATGGACTAAAGGATGGATAAATGGATGGATGGATGGACAGACAGATGGATGGATGGAAAGGATGGATGGATAGATAGATGGACGGGCGGATGGATGGATGGATGGTTGGATGGATGGACAGACAGATGGACTAAAGGATGGATAAATGGATAGATAGATAGATAGATGGATGGATGGACGGATGGATGGATGGATGGAAAGGATGGACGGACAGATGGACAGATGAATGGATGGATGGACAGATGGATGGAAAAGATGGATGGATGGATGGACGGACAGATGGACGGATGGATGGATGGAAAGGATGGATGGATTGATGGATGGAAAGGATGGATGGATGGATGGATGGATGGATGGATGGATGGATGGACGGACGGACGGATGGATGGATGAACGGACGGACGGACGGATGGACTAAAGGATGGGTAAATGGATAGATAGATGGATGGATGGATGGATGGATGGATGGATGAACGGACGGACGGACAGATGGACTAAAGGATGGGTAAATGGATAGATAGATGGATGGATGGATGGATGGATGGATGGATGGACGGACGGACAGATGGACTAAGGGATGGATAAATGGATGGATGGATGGATGGATGGATGGATGGATGGATGGACGGACGGACGGATGGATGGATGGATGGACGGATGGATGGACAGCTGGACAAAAGCATGAATGGATGGATGGATGGACAGACAGATGGACTAAAGGATGGATGGATGGATGGATGGATGGACAGCTGGACAAAAGCATGAATGGATGGATGGATGGACAGGCAGATGGACTAAAGGATGGATGGATGGATGGATGGATGGATGGATGGACAGCTGGACAAATGCATGAATGGATGGGTGTACAGACGGATCTCTAATTTTTATTCTCTGTGACCTCACACTCATCCTGGGAAAAGTATTTATTTGAAGTTTCATGCCACGTTCCCGGGCTGTGACTTTGGTCCTTCCAGTAAGAAATGAGCGCACACAATGGGAGGCCATCGCTGGATATAAATAGGTTTGTATTTACAAAGCGCACAAATGTAAATATAATTCTCTGAAACATGCAAATCAGCCCAGCAGGGGAGAACAACATCTCATCTACAAGATAAGATGGAAAAAAAAAAAAGACAAACAGCATGGCGAGTACACCGCGTAACCCTTTCATCAACCGGCGGCGGCACTATCACCGAGGCTCAGCGCGGTCTCTGCACTGAACATTTAGTCTTTTGTTTCTTTTGTAATTAGCATCTGATTATTCTGATTATTATTGTGTAATTATTCAGATTATTATTGTGTTGTATTTCTTATCGTTTTTTTAATTATATTTTTGTAGCGCAGAGAAAAAGAAGGGAAAATAGAACAGAACCCAACATGTGTGTATTGAACACAATAAACAACACAAAATCAAATAAAAACAACATGCATGCTTATAACCTAAGGGTCTATTCACTTTACACACAATAACGCGGTGCGTTGCACTGCCACTCATTTTCAGAGAAAATTGTGTTAGCGTTATGGATATTTCATATCATTAGTGAGTGCAGACAGTTTGTTTTCCAATCAAACAGACCCTGTCATTTTGAACGAGACCCCCGATGGACCTAGGCAGTGCACAAAATTTAAATGTGTGAATCAGGGCCAGGACAAGGGGTGGGCAGGAGGGGTAGCTGCCCTGGGCACTGTGGTATCATGTGAAGTCACCCGTGCCTCCCAGTATCCTTGGAAGATGGGGAGGCATGGTGAGGCACCTGTGCATCCCAGTAGCATTGGAGGCTGGGGAGGCACAGTGATGTCACCCATGTTTCCTAGCAACATTGGAGACTCGGGAGGCATGGTGTTGTCACCCTTGCCTCCCAGTAGCATTGGAGGCTGGAGAAGTGTGGTGGTGTCACCCTTGCCTCCCAGCAGCATTGGAGGCTGGAGAGGTGTGGTGGTGTCACCCTTGCCTCCCAGTGGAGAGGTGTGGTGATGTCACCCTTGCCTCACAGTACCATTGGAGGCTGGAGAGGTGTGGTGATGTCACCCTTGCCTCCTAGTGGAGAGGTGTGGTGATGTCACCCTTGCCTCCCAGTACCATTGGAAGCTGGAGAAGTGTGGTGATGTCACCCTTGCCTCCCAGTAGCATTGGAGGCTGGAGAGGTATGGTGATGTCACCCTTGCCTCCCAGTAGCATTGGAGGCTGGAGAGGTATGGTGATGTCACCCTTGCCTCCCAGTAGCATTGGAGGCTGGAGAAGTGTGGTGATGTCACCCTTGCCTCTGAGTAGCATTGGAGGCTGGAGAGGTGTGGTGATGTCGCCCTTGCCTCCCAGTAGCATTGGAGGCTGGAGAAGTGTGGTGATATCACCCTTGCCTCCCAGTACCATTGGAGACTGGAGAGGTGTGGTGATGTCACCCTTGTCTCCCAGTAGCATTGGAGGCTGGAGAGGTATGGTGATGTCACCCTTGCCTCCCAGTAGCATTGGAGGCTGGAGAAGTGTGGTGATGTCACCCTTGCCTCCCAGTAGCATTGGAGGCTGGAGAGGTGTGGTAATGTCGCCCTTGCCTCCCAGTAGCATTGGAGGCTGGAGAAGTGTGGTGATATCACCCTTGCCTCCCAGTACCATTGGAGACTGGAGAGGTGTGGTGATGTCATCCTTGCCTCCCAGTAGCATTGAAGACTGGAGAGGTGTGGTGATGTCACCCTTGCCTCCCAGTAGCATTGGAGGCTAGAGAGGTATGGTGATGTCACCCTTGCCTCCCAGTAGCATTGGAGGCTGGAGAGGTGTGGTGATGTCACCCTTGCCTCCCAGTAGCATTGAAGGCTAGAGATGTGTGGTGATGGCACCCATGTCTCCTAGTACCATTGAAAGCTGGGAATGCATGGTGATGTCATCCATGTCTCCTAGTACCATTGGAGGTTGGGGAGGCATGGTGATGTCACCTGTGCATCCCAGTAGCATTGGGGGCTGGGGAGGCACAGTGGTGCCACCTGTGTTCTAGTAACATTGGAGGCATAGAGATTTCACCCTTGCCTCCCAGTAGCACTGGAGTCTAGAGAGGTGTGATCATGGAACCTATGCTTTCCAATAGCTGGGAATGCGTGGTGATGTCATCCATGCCTCCTAGTACTATTGGAGGCTGGGGAGGCATGGTGAAGTCATCCATGCCTCCTAGTACTATTGGAAGCTGGGGAGGCATGGTGATGTCACCCGCGCCTCCCAGTAGCATTGTTGGGTCCAACATAACTTGTTTTTGCATATTTGGCTTTATAATGCCATTTGTGTTGGGTGGGCAAGGAGCTGACAACTTCTGTTTGCCATGGAAGGTCCACTTTAAGCTTTGGGGTAGTGGCAGATATTGGCAGCATCAGTCAGAACATCCAATAAACATCTCAGGGGAGGGGGCACCACAGCCAATCTCTACATGTCATCACCAGCCAGAAATCTGAGACATCACAGATGCTAATTTGTTTCATTTTTTTTTTATGAAGTGTAAATAAGCTTTAGATATCCGTGGCCAGTATAAATATATCACAAATCAGCTTATTTCAGCGGAGTCATCGGACAGATATGAAAGGTCACAGCGAGCGGTAATTTGCACCAATCCTTTAATAGATCTTAAAATGAGACCGACAACTGCAAGGACAAGTATCTTGGGGTTTGCTGGTCATTTACCGAGCCAAATCTACTTCAGGAAAATCAGAAATTCACCCTAAAACCTATTTTAAAAATGTGATCATTGTAATTATCTATAATCCTCCATCCTGTTATTTTCCCATCATCCCCTGCTCACCTCCTGCAAATATAAGTTGATAGTGGGCATGCCCGCACTGGCTGTTCTAAGGAGCGAGGATATGGAGAGCAGGAATGAGTGACACAAAGCTCAATTATATACAGTGAAAAGCGAAAATCACTGTGATGATGACCTCATTGATGTTCTAAAGCTCTTTCCTTCTCCAGACGGTAAGCTGGAAGCAGTTTGGTGACCAAGCAGTATTACTCAACTGCAGCAAAGAAAAATGAAGACACTGACCTGCTATGCTGTCTGGCAGGGGTGCCTGGATCCTAATACTGCCTGAATAGAATTTCAAAATCTTCATACAGACCATGCTCGCTGGTATGATCTAGTCATTAAACTGCTCATCTATGCATCCCAAAAAAACCATAGGCAATATGGAGAGGCTGGAAACACAACTGCTATGAGTGACACTCCTAGCAATGGACACAAGAGTCTAATGCCGCTTACACATGAGCGGACTTTACGGCAGACTATGCCCGGCGGACGGGATTTCGTCAGACAATTCGATCGTGTGTGGGCTCCAGCGGACTTTGTTTTTCAAAAGTTGGACGGACTTAGATTTGAAACATGTTTTAAATCTATCCGTCGAAATCGGGTCCGGTTGAAAAGTCCACTCGTCTGTATGCTAGTTCGACGGACAAAAAGCCACGCTAGGGCAGCTATTGGCTACTGGCTATCAACTTCCTTGTTTTAGTCCAGTCGTACGTCATCACGTACGAATTCGACGGACTTTGGTGGATTGTGTGTAGGCAAGTCCGTTCATTCAGAAAGTCCATCGTAAAGTCTGTCGAAAAGTCCGCCGAGCAAAGTCTGCCGTAAAGTCCGACCGTGTGTACGCGGCATTAGTTGTACTTTAGTCATCACCAGAGCACTCCACAAGGAGTGATGGGCTAGTGACCCTAATGGACTCCAGGCCACTTTGCTGCAAAATGTCACCAAGTTGTAGCCCTCAGGATCACCCAACTAGGAAGAGGGTGGCTACAATGCAGAGAAAGGTAAAGGCACTATAGTTGGTTGCGGTGCGGGCTAAAGTCAAGGCAGGAATCAGGCAAAAGTAGTCAGTGCCCAGGAAGAGGTTGAAGGAGACATCAGACAAGAGTAGTCAGTGTCCAATCAAAGGTTGAGGTAGCCATCAGGCAAGAGTAGTCAGTGTCCAGGCGGGGGTTGAGGTAAGCATCAGACAAAAGTTGTCAGTGTCCAGGCAGAGGTTAATGTAGGCATCAGACAAGCGTAGTCAGTGTCCAGGCTGAGGTTGAGGTAGCCATCAGACAAGCGTAGTCAGTGTCCAGGCTGAAGTTGAGGTAGCCATCAGACAAGCGTAGTCAGTGTCCAGGGAGAATATCCAACAAGAAAAACTCGCTGCTCCAGGTGACATTAGATGCCTGATGATCTAGACAGGTGCCCGCCTCAGCTCGTCAATAAAAGAAGAAATGGCCGCACTCCGTACTGGATCAAAATTCTTATTTATTCAGAACATCCTAAAGTGTTGACAAAAGACAGAACGCTGGTAGATGCATTTCACACACTCCAAGTGCGCTTAATCATTAATGATGATAATAATGGTAATGATTAAGTGCACTTGGAGTGTGTGAAATGCATCTACCAGCGTTCTGTCTTTTGTCAACACTTTGGGATGTTCTGAATAAATAAGAATTTTTATCCAGTACGGAGTGCGGCTATTTCTTCTTTTAGTGTCCAGGCAGAGGTTGAGGTAGCCATCAGGCAAGAGTAGTCAGCATGGTTTACTGCATAGGGGGGCAAGGGGGGCCCCCCATGCAGACGCCCATGCTGACGCCCATGCAGACGTCAGCATTGATGGATATTGGTATGCTGCACTGATGGACAATGAAACACTGCACTGATGAGCACTGATATGCTGAACTGATGGGCAATGATAAGCTGCACTGATGGACAATGATATGCTGCACTGATGGGCAATGATATCCTGCACTGATGGGCAATGATACCCTGCATTGGTGGGCACGGGTGGGCACTGATAGGCTGCACTGATGGGCAATTATACGCTGTACTGATGGGCAATGATACCCTGCACTGATGGGCAATGATTTGCTGCACTGTTGGGCAATGGTAGGCTGCACTGATGGGCAATGATAGGCTGCACTGATGGCCACTGATACGCTAAACTGATGGGCAATGATATACTGCACTGATGGGCACTGATGAGGTGGCACTGATGGGAACTGATGAAGTGGAACTGATAAGCTGCACTGATGGAGCTGCACTGATAAGTTGCACTGATGGGCACTGATGAGGCTGCACTGATTGGCACTGATAGGCTGCACTGGTGGGACTGTACTGATGAACATTGTTCGGATGCACTATTGGGCACTGCTGAGGCTGCACTGATGGGCAATAATAGGCTGCACTGATGAGCACTGATATGCTTCATGTTAATATTGTTAAAGTAGTTATTAAAATTTATTTTTGGAATTTAATTCTGCATAAAAAATTTAACAGTGTAATTTCATGAGATAATTTACGAGGGGCGTGTTTAGGGGCGGACTTAGGGGCGGGGCAGGGTAGTGGTTAAAAACAGATTAGAAATTGCTAATCAGACAATGGCAGCTTGGTCCTTCTATTAAACTTTTGCATCACGTTTCTCAAACCTTTGCATGCCTGCGCTTTATATCAGGACTAAGCCCCTCCCCTTCATGACATTGTCAAAAAGAGGCAGAGCATGGGTGAGCTTAAAATGATGCCCCCCCCCCCCCCCCCGAAAAAAGTTCTGCGGACACCCATGGTAGTCAGTGTCCAGGCAGAGGTTGAGGTAGCCATAAGGCAAGAGTAGTCAGTGTCCAAGCAGAGACCAAGGAAAGTGTCAAGCAAGAATAGTAAGTGTCCAGGCAGAGGTCAAGACAGGCAGCAAGCAAGAGTAACATGACTGATCAACACAGTGGTGTAGTGGTTAGCGCTTTCACCTAGCAGCAATAGGGTCGCTGGTTTGAGTCTCGACCACGACACCATCTGCCTTGAGTTTACATGTTCTCCCTGTGCCTGTGTGGGTTTCCTCCCACACTCCAAAGACATGCTGGTAGGTTGATTGGATCCTGTTGAAAAATTGGCCAAATATGTGTATGTGTTTGTAAGCGTGTCAGGACCCCATGGGGCAATGGACCATGCTATACTGCAGATGGACACCTGTGGCAAAAAGTGCCCTGAGTTCAGTTCGCATAGGTAGCCCTATACAAGTCGTTTATTCATTCATCAGGGTCGACAATGAGGACAGAACAAGTTAGGCAACCTGGGTCCACAATGAGCAAGTCATGGCCCACACGAATAGGATGATTCAAGCACCTGAATTGAACTTTAGAACGACAAACCAAAAACATGGGACTGCTCAGTTCCATGAAAAAAAAAACAAAAAAAAAAAACGTGGGACTGAACAGAAAATGCCTTTCATTAACCAATCAAAAGCAACAATATTTTCTGGACAAAGTATAAGTTTGATAGTGTGCAACTCCAAAGAGAAGGGCACCTTTGCCACCACAATGCCGGCCAAAAGGAGAAAGGTAGCTGATGATGAAGCACATCCAGATGGCGCAACTCAAAGAAAGGGACGTGGTTAGTAGTCTCAGGATGAGTGTGCTAACATGTTTCAGGGCAAGCTAGCCCCTTCATCAGAGTCACATCACATATGTGTAAGTTTGATAGTGTGAGTATCAACAGGAAGATACACCTGAACCTCCACAGAGAGGTGCACCTTTACCACTACAATGCTGGCCAAGAAGACAAGGGTAGCTGATAATAAACCTTTCTGCCCAGAAGGGGACCAAAGTGCTGGACACTTCTGGCTGGACCATATCCAGTTGGTGCAACTGAAAGAAGGGGGACGTGGCCAGCAATCCCCAAATGAGTGTTGTTCACGTGTTTGTATTATACTGACAAAATGTAAGTTGATAGTTTGCGTATCAACAGGAACATACACCTGGACCTCCAGAAAGGAGTGCACCTTTGCCACTACAATGCCGGCCAACAAAAGAAGGGGACCAAAGGGACAACAAGTACAGGACACATCTGGGCAGACCACATCCAGATGGTGCAACTGAAAGAAAGAAGGTGTGGCTAGTAGTTCAAGATGAGTATTCCCCTACGCGTTTCAGAGCAACCTAGATTCCATATATGTGTTGGCTAGAAATTGGACTTTAACAGAAAAATAGAAGTATGTGAAATATAACAGTAAAAGCAATAATATTGTACTGACATAGTGTAACTTTAATAATATGCATATCAGCAGGAAGATACACTTGACACTCCATAGACATTTGCACCTTTGCCACTACAATACCAGTGACATGGTTAGGGGTCAGGCTTGGAGGCCAGTAGGGAGGCTTCCACCGACCAGCTGGATAAGTGAACAAGCAAGACACTCTGTCGGATGAGGTGGGCTCACTCGAGATGCCGGGTCTAAGTACTAACCGGTGTTCATCAGAGCTCCTGATGTGGCTAGCAATCTCAAGACATGTGTCACTCGCAGGGCAATCTATCAATTAATAATTTTCAAATCACATACAGGCAGTGCCCGAGTTACGACCGGGTTAGGGACTGCCGGTTTGTTCTTAAAGCGTTTGTAAAGGTAATTTTTTTAAAATAAAAAAATAACAAACATGTTATACTTACCTTCACTGTGCAGCTCGTTCTGCACAGAGTGGCCCCGAACCTGGTCTTCTGGGGTCCCTCGGCGGCTGTTTCAGCTCCTCCCCGCAAGCATTCACCACCTTCATGCGAGCTCCCTCGCATGGTGGTGAGTGCTTGCGGGCGCGCTCCCGTGATACAGCCGGCGGCTATATGGCTGCGCTGCTTTCAATCCATCCACTGCAGCCAATCAGCGACCAGGCTGAGCTGCAGCGAAGATGACTAGAACGAGCAGCGTAGATTCGAGGCGTCAGGTAAGTAAAACGGGGGGGGGGGGGCTGGGGGCGGCGGTTCTGTCAGAAGTTTTTTCACCTTAATGCATAGAATGCATTAAGGTGAAAAAATTTTTACCTTTACAACCCCTTTAAGTCGGAAATGTTCGTAAGTCGGAAGCGCATGTGCAGAACGGCAAAGACGACGTTTTCCGATGTTCTGTCAAGTAGCCGCGCATGCGCAGATGTCGTTTTCCAATGTTTTCTGAGGTGCCCACCGTCGAAAAGTGGCCGGGCATGCGCAGAACGTCACGCCGCCTCCCGTTCGTAAGTAGAAGTTGTTCGCAAGTCGAAGGTTCGTAACTGGGGGACTGCCTGTATATGTATTTCAGCTTTGAATTTAGCTGTTTGCTTGGAGCTGGCCTTTAACACCTTTCCCGCCTAGCCTATAGTACAATGACGGCCGGGCGGGAGCACTGTTGTTCTGGGAAGATGGCATATAAAATCCTCCCAGAATGCAACTCTCGTGCAATGGCGCAATCTGCCACCTGATGTGTCCACCGAGCATAGCCGATGACTGATCACTGTACCGGCCCGCTGCCAGTACCATGTGATCGCTGTGACCAATCACAGCAGATCACATGACAATGGTAAACGATAGATGGCTTCCTTTCATGCCATCCATTGTATACATTTATGTTGCTAGCTGTGATTGGTCACAGTGATCACATGGTGCAAACATGGCCAATCACAGCCCATCTGTATCATGTAATTAGCTTTGGCCAATCACAGCTAATCACAACAAAATACACTGAATGAACCAGTTTGATTTAGTAAAAATGATTGCTTATACCAATGAAATTCATTGGTATAAGCAATCCTAATGTGTAAAAATAAAAATCCTGATCACTCCCCAAGAGTTGTACAGTGTTACTATGGTAACACTATATTGCTCTGGTCACAGTCTGTAAGAACGAAAAAGAAAAAAAAAAAGAAAAAAGAAAGAAAAACAAATGTAATAAAAAGTAAAAAAAATTAAAAACTGAAAAAAATATTGTTATTATTATTATTATTTTTTTTTACATACTGTCACCAGTCAGGGTCCCTGATCACCACCACACCCATTAAATGATAATGCTTTACTGCCCAGAGACTAAACTTGAATTATTTGCAGAAATCCAATACAGCTCACCATGCAAATAACACCATTCCTACAGTAAAGTATGGAGGTGGTAATATCCTGTTATGGGGGGGGGGGGGGGTAATATCCTGTTATGGGGGTGGTAATATCCTGCTATGGTGGGGGGTAATATCCTGGTATGGGGGGTGGTAATATCCTGTTATGGAGGGGGGAAATATTCTGGTATGGGGGTAGTAATATTCTGCTATTGTGGGGGGTAATATCCTGTTATGGAGGGGGGTAATATCCTGTTATGGAGGGGGGTAATATCCTGTTATGGAGGGGGGTAATATCCTGGTATGGAGGGGGGTAATATCCTGTTATGGGGGTGATAATATCCTGCTATGGTGGGGGGTAATATCCTGGTATGGGGGGTGGTAATATCCTGTTATGGAGGGGGGAAATATTCTGGTATGGGGGTAGTAATATTCTGCTATTGTGGGGGGTAATATCCTGTTATGGAGGGGGGTAATATCCTGTTATGGAGGGGGGTAATATCCTGTTATGGAGGGGGGTAATATACTGTTATAGAGGGGGGTAATATCCTGTTATGGAGGGGGGGTAATATCCTGGTATGGGGGTGGTAATATCCTGGTATGGAGGGGGGTAATATCCTGGTATGGAGGGGGGTAATATCCTGGTATGGGGGTGGTAATATCCTGTTATGGAGGGGGGTAATATCCTGTTATGGAGGGGGGTAATATCCTGTTATGGAGGGGGGTAATATCCTGTTATGGAGGGGGGTAATATACTGTTATAGAGGGGGGTAATATCCTGTTATGGAGGGGGGGGTAATATCCTGGTATGGGGGTGGTAATATCCTGGTATGGAGGGGGGTAATATCCTGGTATGGAGGGGGGTAATATCCTGGTATGGGGGTGGTAATATCCTGTTATGGAGGGGGTAATATACTGTTATGGAGGGGGGGGGGGATATCCTGTTATGGAGGGGGATAATATCCTGCTATGGGGGGGGATAATATCCTGTTATGGATGGGGGGGGTAATATCCTGTTATGGGGGTGGTAATATCCTGTTATGAAGGGTGGTAATATCCTGTTATGGAGGGGGGTAATATCCTGTTATGGAGGGGGATAATATCCTGTTATGGGGGGGGTAATATCCTGTTATGGAGGGGGATAATATCCTGTTATGGGGGGGGGGTAATATCCTGTTATGGAGGGGGGTAATATCCTGTTATGGGGGTGGTAATATCCTGTTATGAAGGGTGGTAATATCCTGTTATGGAGGGGGGTAATATCCTGCTATGGAGGGGGGTAATATCCTGTTATGGAGGGGGGGGGGGGGTAATATCCTGTTATGGAGGGGGGTAATATCCTGTTATGGAGGGGGGGGTAATATCCTGTTATGGAGGGGGGGTAATATCCTGTTATGGAGGTGGTAATATCCTGGTATGGAGGGGGGGGTAATATACTGGTATGGAGGGGGGGTAATATACTGGTATGGAGGGGGATAATATCCTGTTATGGAGGGGGATAATATCCTGTTATGGGGGGGGGTAATATCCTGTTATGGAGGGGGGTAATATCCTGTTATGGAGGGGGGTAATATCCTGTTATGGAGGGTGGTAATATCCTGTTATGGAGGGGGGTAATATCCTGGTATGGGGGGGAGGTAATATACTGTTATGGAGGGGGGTAATATCCTGTTATGGAGGGGGGTAATATACTGTTATGGAGGGGGGTAATATCCTGTTATGGAGGGGGGTAATATACTGTTATGGAGGGGGGTAATATCCTGTTATGGAGGGGGGTAATATCCTGTTATGGAGGGGGGTAATATCCTGTTATGGAGGGGGGGGGGTAATATCCTGGTATGGGGGTGGTAATATCCTGGTATGGAGGGGGGTAATATCCTGGTATGGAGGGGGGTAATATCCTGGTATGGGGGTGGTAATATCCTGTTATGGAGGGGGTAATATCCTGTTATGGAGGGGGGTAATATCCTGTTATGGAGGGGGTAATATCCTGTTATGGAGGGGGGTAATATCCTGTTATGGAGGGGGGTAATATCCTGTTATGGAGGGGGTAATATACTGTTATGGAGGGGGGTAATATACTGGTATGGAGGGGGGTAATATCCTGTTATGGAGGGGGGTAATATCCTGTTATGGAGGGGGGGTAATATCCTGTTATGGAGGGGGGTAATATCCTGTTATGGAGGGGGGTAATATCCTGTTATGGAGGGAGGGTAATATCCTGTTATGGAGGGGGGTAATATCCTGTTATGGAGGGGGGGGGGGTAATATCCTGTTATGGAGGGGGGGTAATATCCTGTTATGGAGGTGGTAATATCCTGGTATGGAGGGGGGTAATATCCTGGTATGGAGGGGTTAATATCCTGGTATGGAGGGGGGGGTAATATACTGGTATGGAGGGGGATAATATCCTGTTATGGGGGGGGGGTAATATCCTGTTATGGAGGGGGGTAATATCCTGTTATGGAGGGGGGTAATATCCTGGTATGGGGGGGAGGTAATATACTGTTATGGAGGGGGGTAATATCCTGTTATGGAGGGGGGTAATATACTGTTATGGAGGGGGGTAATATCCTGTTATGGAGGGGGGTAATATCCTGTTATGGAGGGGGGTAATATCCTGGTATGGGGGGGAGGTAATATACTGTTATGGAGGGGGGTAATATCCTGTTATGGAGGGGGGTAATATCCTGTTATGGAGGGGGGTAATATCCTGTTATGGAGGGGGGGGTAATATCCTGGTATGGGGGTGGTAATATCCTGGTATGGAGGGGGGTAATATCCTGGTATGGAGGGGGGTAATATCCTGGTATGGGGGTGGTAATATCCTGTTATGGAGGGGGGGTAATATACTGTTATGGAGGGGGGTAATATACTGGTATGGAGGGGGGTAATATCCTGTTATGGAGGGGGGTAATATCCTGTTATAGAGGGGGGGTAATATCCTGTTATGGAGGGGGGTAATATCCTGTTATGGAGGGGGGTAATATCCTGTTATGGAGGGGGGGTAATATACTGGTATGGAGGGGGGTAATATCCTGTTATGGAGGGGGGTAATATCCTGTTATGGAGGGGGGTAATATCCTGTTATGGAGGGGGGGGGTAATATCCTGTTATGGAGGGGGGTAATATCCTGTTATGGAGGGGGGTAATATCCTGTTATGGAGGGGGGTAATATCCTGTTATGGAGGGGGGTAATATCCTGTTATGGAGGGGGGGGTAATATCCTGGTATGGGGGTGGTAATATCCTGTTATGGAGGGGGTAATATACTGTTATGGAGGGGGGTAATATACTGGTATGGAGGGGGGTAATATCCTGTTATGGAGGGGGGTAATATCCTGTTATGGAGGGGGGTAATATCCTGTTATGGAGGGGGGTAATATCCTGTTATGGAGGGGGGTAATATCCTGTTATGGAGGGGGGGTAATATACTGGTATGGAGGGGGGTAATATCCTGTTATGGAGGGGGGTAATATCCTGTTATGGAGGGGGGTAATATCCTGTTATGGAGGGGGGGGGTAATATCCTGTTATGGAGGGGGGTAATATCCTGTTATGGAGGGGGGTAATATCCTGTTATGGAGGGGGGGGGGTAATATCCTGTTATGGAGGGGGGTAATATCCTGTTATGGAGGGGGGTAATATCCTGGTATGGAGGGGGGTAATATCCTGTTATGGAGGGGGGTAATATCCTGTTATGGAGGGGGGTAATATCCTGTTATGGAGGGGGGTAATATCCTGTTATGGAGGGGGGTAATATCCTGGTATGGGGGTGGTAATATCCTGTTATGGAGGGGGGTAATATCCTGGTATGGGGGTGGTAATATCCTGTTATGGAGGGGGGTAATATCCTGTTATGGAGGGGGGTAATATCCTGTTATGGAGGGGGGGGGGTAATATCCTGTTATGGAGGGTGGTAATTTCCTGTTATGGAGGGGGGTAATATCCTGTTATGGAGGGGGGTAATATCCTGTTATGGAGGGGGGTAATATCCTGGTATGGGGGTGGTAATATACTGTTATGGAGGGGGGTAATATCCTGTTATGGAGGGGGGGGGGGTAATATCCTGTTATGGAGGGGGGTAATATCCTGTTATGGAGGGGGGTAATATCCTGTTATGGAGGGGGGTAATATCCTGGTATGGGGGTGGTAATATCCTGTTATGGAGGGGGGTAATATCCTGGTATGGGGGTGGTAATATCCTGTTATGGAGGGGGGTAATATCCTGTTATGGAGGGGGGTAATATCCTGTTATGGAGGGGGGTAATATCCTGTTATGGAGGGGGGGGGGTAATATCCTGTTATGGAGGGTGGTAATTTCCTGTTATGGAGGGGGGTAATATCCTGTTATGGAGGGGGGTAATATCCTGTTATGGAGGGGGGTAATATCCTGTTATGGAGGGGGGTAATATCCTGGTATGGGGGTGGTAATATACTGTTATGGAGGGGGGTAATATCCTGTTATGGAGGGGGGGGGTAATATCCTGTTATGGAGGGGGGTAATATCCTGTTATGGAGGGGGGGTAATATCCTGTTATGGAGGGGGGGTAATATCCTGTTATGGAGGGGGGTAATATCCTGTTATGGAGGGGGGTAATATCCTGGTATGGGGGTGGTAATATCCTGTTATGGAGGGGGGTAATATCCTGGTATGGGGGTGGTAATATCCTGTTATGGAGGGGGGTAATATCCTGTTATGGAGGGGGGTAATATCCTGTTATGGAGGGGGGTAATATCCTGTTATGGAGGGGGGGGGTAATATCCTGTTATGGAGGGTGGTAATTTCCTGTTATGGAGGGTGGTAATATCCTGTTATGGGGGTGTTTCTCCGCAGCAGGAACTGGAGCACTTGTCAGGATAGAAGGAAATATGGATGGGGCAAAATACCGTCAGATTCTTGAGGAAAATCTGCTGCCCTCTGCCAAGAAGTTGTCAATGGGAAGAAGGTTTACCTTCCAACATGACAATGACCCAAGGCACACAGCAACAATGAGCACACAGTGGTTGAAGGAGAAAAAGCTGAATGTCCTTGCATGGCCTAGTCAGAGCCCAGACTTAAACCCCATTGAAAATCTGTGGAATGACTTTAAGACTGCAGACTACAAATGGTCCCCATCAAATGTAACTGAGCTTGAGCAGTTCTGCAAAGAAGAGCGGGCAAATATTGCAAAGTCTAGATGTGCAAAATTAGTAGAGACAAATCCCAACAGAATAATAGCTGGAATTAAAGCAAAAGGTGGTTCAACAAAATACTTACACAAGGGGGGTGATCCTTTTTCCAACTCAATAATTCTGTTTTTGATTTTTGATTCTTTTTTTTCTGACATGTTGGTGTTATATCTTTCACTTGGATGTTATAAATTGCACTGAGTAAATGAAGCTGGATAAAACAAAAACTGTGTCTGTCTTCATTTCAGGCTGCAAAGCAACACAATGTGATTATTTTAAAGGGGAGTGATTCTTTTCTATACCCTCTGTATATCCCATAGTTTGTGGACTCTCTTTTCCTACATACTAAATAATATACACCAATTTGGGTTATTTTCACCAAAGAAATGGAGCAGAATACATTTTGACTTTATTAACAAAGATTATTTATTTGCAAAAAAATGTAGCCGAAACTAAGAAAAATGCGCTGTTTTTTATTTTAAGACTCTTTTAGTTTATTTGGCAAAAAATAAAAAAACACAGTGGTGATTAAATACCACCAGTGGCGGCCCGTCCATACTGGGCGCAAGGGGAGCTGCCCCCTTAATCCATGCGTCCGGCCCCTAATCTACATGCAGGACGCCGGACGCATGGATTTCAATGGAGTTTTTTCTTTTTTTTAAAACACATAATTAGAGCCTGAGGCTATAATTGGCTTAACCACTTGCTTACAGGGCACTTAAACCCCTCTCCTATCCAGACCAATTTTCAGCTTTCGGCGCTGACCCACTTTGAATGACAAATGCGCGGTCATACAACACTGTACCCAAATGATATTTTTATAATTTTTTCCCCACAAATGGAGCTTTCTTTTGGTGGTATTTGATCACCTCTGCGGTTTTTACTTTTTGTTAAAAAAATGTAAAAACCTGAATTTAAAAAAAAAAAAAAAAAAATTATTTTTTTTATATTTTGTTATAAAAAATTTAAAGCGGGTAATTTTTCTCCTTCGTTGATGTACGCTGATGAGGCGGCAGCAATGGGCACTGATAGGCAGCAGTGATGGGCACTGATGGGTGGCAGTGATGGGCAGCACTGGCAGGTGGCACTGATTGGCACTACAGGTGGGCATTGATAGGTGGCACTTGTTGGCATTGATAGGTGGCACTTGTGGGCACTGTTAGGTGGCACTGTGGGCACTGTTAGGTGGCACTGTGGGCAGTGTTAGGTGGCACTTTTAGGTGGCACTGATGAGGCAGATGTGCCTCTTCCACTTCGGGACCGATGTCCCTGACATGTGAGCCGGTGATCGGCTTTTTTTTCTACTCGCGCTGTCAGCTGTCAGCGTGAGTAAAAATAAAAAACGATTACCGATCTTTTGTTTACATCATGTGATCAGCTGTCATTGGCTGACAGCTGATCACATGGTAAGGGGCCAGGACCGGCCCCTTACTCGGATCAGTGATCAGCCGAGTCTCAGTGACTCGGTGATCACAGCGCGCCCGGCGCGCACCCTGCAGGGCGCACGCAGGGAGCGTGCACAGGGGAGGCCGTCATATGACGGCCTCCCGGGAATTCAGGTCCGCACTGTGGCCATCTTTCGGCCATAGCGCGGATGTCTAGTGGTTAAAAAAGGGTGGACTCGAGGCGCAGAGCACTGCCTCCTAAGTTAAGGTCAGTTCTTCTAACACCGGTGGGGGTTGGGGGTGGCGTTAGTTTGATGCACACCTCCAACCCCCCAACCCCCCCTTTCGGTGTACATTTTTCTTCTTGTGTACTTTATAGAGTCGTTCCTGAATTTCGGATGACCTTAAATTCGGACCTATTTGTGTGAAAAAAAATGATAAAAATTTCTTATTAGTGTTGCATGACCGTGCAATTGTCATCTGTGCAATCGTCATGTATTGCTCTGGTCACAGTGTGTTAGGAAAAAAAAAATATAAAAAGAAAAAAAAAAAAATTAAAAAATGTAATCAAAAAGAAAAAAAATAGTTTTCTTAGCAAAAGTACCCAGTGGTGATTAACCACTTGCCGAACGCCGCACACCGACATACATCGGCACAATGGCAGCGGTGGGCAAATGGGCGTACCTGTGCCCGCGGGTCCCCCGGACTTGATGTCCGCCGGTGTCCCGCGATCATGTCACGTTGCGGCAGAACGGGGAGATGACTATGTGAACAAGGCATTTCCGTGTTCTGCCTAGCAACATGATAGAGATCTACTGCTCCCTGTCATCGGGAGCAGTGATCTCTGTCATGTTGTAGTAGCTCACCCCCCCCCACAGTTAGAATCACTCCCTAGGACACACTTAACCCCTTGATCGCCCCCTAGTGTTTAACCCCTTCCCTGCCAGTGTCATTTACACAGTAATCAGTTAATTTTTATAGCACTGATTGCTGTATAAATGACAATGGTCCCAAATTAGTGTCAAAAGTGTCCGATGTGTCCGCCATAATGTCGCAGCCACGATAAAAATCGCAGATCGCCGCCATTACTAATAAAAAAAAAAATGCATTAAAAAAATGCCATAAATCTATCCCCTATTTTGTAGACGCTATAACTTTTGCACAAACCAATCAATATACGCTTATTGCAATTTTTTTTAATCAAAAATATGTAGAAGAATACATATCAGCCTAAACTGAGGAAAAAATTAGTTTTTAATATTTTTTGGGGGATATTTATTATAGCAAAAAGTAAAAAATAATGCGTATTTTTCAAAATTGTCGCTTTTTTTTTTTTGTTTATAGCGCAAAAAATAAAAACCGCAGAGGCGATCAAATACCATCAAAAGAAAGCTCTATTTGTGGGGGAAAAAAAAGGACGTCAATTTTGCTTTTAGTGTAACGTCGCACGACCGCGCAATTGTCAGTTAAAGCGACGCCGTGCAGAATCACAAAAAGTGCTCTGGTCAGGAAGGGGGTAAATCCTTCCGGGGCTGAAGCGGTTAAATACCACCAAAAAAAAATCTCTATTTGTTCAATAAACCCACAATGGGGGAAAAAAAGGGGGAAATTGGGACTTTGCGATAGCAGAGAAGATGAAAGTAATCTATCCAACCGAAAATTATAGGATAAAAATACAATGTTTTATTGAATTTAACGTTAAAAAGCTTTTTTTATTAAGCTCTTTTTTGTGGGGGGAAAAAAAGTGGGAAAAACTTCTTATGGGTAGAGCGTTGCATGACCGCGCAATTGTTATTTAAAGTGGTTGTATACCTTTTTTGTTAACTTTTACCTACAGGTAAGCCTATAATAAGGCTTACCTGTAGGTAAAAAAAATATCTCCTAAACCTGTACGGTTTAGGAGATATTCCCCTCGCAATGAGCCGCTGCAATGCAGCGGCGCATGCGCACAGGGGATTCTCGGCTGACAGCCCGGCAAACTCCGGAGCTCGCCGGACTGAAGTCTCCCGCGCGCACGCGCGGGAGTGACGTCATCGCGGCTCCGGCCACTCACAGCGCCGGAGCCGCGATACCCGGAAGACACGCCGAGGGGAGATGTCAGCTCCCTCGGCGTGGACAGGATGAGATGCCGGCGCCTCGTTCTAAGGTAAGTATCTCATAATGAGCTAGTGTGCGGTGCATACTAGCTCATTATGCCTTTTCCCTTGCAGGTATAGGAAAAAAAACAAAAAAACGCGGGTATACAACCGCTTTAAAGTGTGACAGCCAGAGGCGTTGCTAGGGGGTGGCTTTTGGGGCTATAGCCCCGAATCTGGGGCCCATAGCCCCGAGTCTCTGCAGGGGTCACCAAGGGGAGGGGAGGTTCTCTGGGGACCCTGATATAAGTGGGGGCTCTCTGGGGACCCTGATGCAAGGAAGAGGATCTCTGGGGACCCTGATTTTAAGGGGGAGGCTCTCTGGGGACTCTGATTTAAGGGGGAGGCTCTCTGTGGACCCTAATGTAAGGGGGGCTCTCTGGGAACCCTGATGTAAGTGGGGGGCTCTCTGGGGACCCTGATGTAAGAGGGAGGCTCTCTGGGGACTCTGATGTAAGGGGGGGCTCTCTGGGGACCCTGATGTAAGGGGGGCTCTCTGGGGACCCTGATGTAAGAGGGAGGCTCTCTGGGGACTCTGATATAAGGAGGAGGCTCTCTGGGGACCCTGATGTAAGGGGGGGGCTCTCTGGGGACTCTGATGTAAGTGGGGGGCTCTCTGGGGACCCTGATGTAAGAGGGAGGCTCTCTGGGGACTCTGATATAAGGAGGAGGCTCTCTGGGGACCCTGATGTAAGGGGGGGCTCTCTGGGGACTCTGATGTAAGTGGGGGGCTCTCTGGGGATATACATACACACACACGTATATTACTGTATATACATGTGTATGCCCGCCCAAGCATATGACTTTCTTTACTACGCTGCTATGGGCTCTAGCCCCAGATCTTTTGTAGACCTAGCAATGCCCCTGGGGACAGCGCTGAGAGCTGAAAACTGTCCTGGGCGGGAAGGGGGTGAAAGTGCCCGGTATTGAAGGTGGGTCGTCTTTAAAACAGGGCAAAAGGGGAAGCTGCCCCCCGGGGCCCAGTCATTGTTGTGGGGCCCAAAACAGCTGCCCCCTTGAGCCCCGCACAGCCCTGAAATAGTTGATGGGAGGATTCGGGAAGGGCCCAAGAAAATCTTTGCCCCGGGTCCAATCAATATTGAAGACGGCCCTGGAAGTGGTTAAAAAAATATAAAAAATAGAAGTGCCGGAAGAATTACATAAACACTTTCGCTTTAATATTTCGACCCGGCAAATGCGATGGGAAAAGAAGACAATATGGACTTTAATGTCTTTTAATATCTGATGTGGGTGATAATGGATAAAACAACACAAGCATCATACAAATACCTCAGTGCCATAAAATATGCATGGGACACTTTCCATTCAATGAATGATTCACACGGCTCGTCCCCCTTCTTGCAGATCTTCCTCAATCAACGCTGCATTAAAAATGCCATTTGAACATTCCAATGCTTAAAAAGTCATTAAGTAATGGATAATTGATGACTGTTAATCTGCAACTTGAATAACCAGAGGTTAATTTAGTACAGAGATTTATGGAAACATATTTTAGACCTTGACAGGAGTCTGATAATAAGCTGGATTTTCTTGGAGACTTTTTTTTTCTTCTTCCCTTTGTCTGGATGAAACAAGGGAGGATGAGACCATTCATCTTCCTGTCCTTGTAAAGATTACTGATGATATTTGATATTGCCGGGGTTTGTCTTTTTATGCGGAATTTAATTAAGGGAGACAATTTCCCGCCCACTCGCGGGGCTCCTGTACTTTGTACTGTCTATAAATTGATTCACCATTCAGGTTTGGGGGGTCTGGTCATATATCAGAAACTCTTGGAGGAGACATATGAGAACTTTTAAAAGTTTGGGGAAAAAGTTTAAAAGCCGAACTCTGGGAAATATTCGAAACGACCCTGGTATGGGGGCTTGCTTTAGTCTGGGGTACCATTAAAAAAACAGTTTTGCTTCGATTATCTCTTGGTCCCGCAGGCTTCCTCCTCCTACAAAGCTGCTTCTCTTTGGCACTTCATCAGGGGCAAGAAACCCGATGTCATTCCATACAATGCAGGACCAGCAGTCTTGCATTGTACACTATATTACCAAGGGGGAATATGCTTCGAATAAGAAAAAAAACTCTGTGTGTGGTGCGTTGCGGTGCGATTCATTGTGAATGACACAAAAACCCATTGTACATTATATCCCCAATACACGGCAGTGCACCACAATCTTGCATTGTTATAAAAAGGGACATGCACCTACACTATATTGTCAAAAGTATTGAGACGCCTGCCTTTACACGCACATGAACTTTGATGGCATCCCAGTCTTATGCCCCGTACACATGGTCGGATTTTCCGATGGAAAAAATGTGTGATAGGACCTTGTTGGAAATTCTGACCGTGTGTGGGCTCCATCACACATTTTCCATCGGAATTTCCGACACACAAAGTTTGAGAGCAGGGGATAAAATTTTCCGACAACAAAATCCGATCGGTTAAATTCCAATCGTGTGTACACAAATCCGACGCACAAAGTGCCACGCATGCTCAGAATAAATTAAGAGACGAAAGCTATCGGCTACTGCCCCGTTTATAGTCCCGACGTACGTGTTTTACGTCACCGCGTTCAGAACGATCGGATTTTCCGACAACTTTGTGCGACCGTGTGTATGCAAGACAAGTTTGAGCCAACATCCGTTGGAAAAAATCCATGGATTTTGTTGTCGGAATGTCCGATCAATGTCCGATCGTGTGTACAGGGCATTACTCTCACTGACACCAACAATGGGGCACTATTCCTCCTACTTACACCAATAATGGGGCACTATTACTCTCACTAACACCAACGATGGGGCACTATTCCTCCTACTTACACCATTGATGTGGCACTATTCCTCCCACCGATACCAACAAAGGGGCACTATTCCTTCAACTGACACCAATGATGGGGCCCCGTTCCTACCACTGACACCATCAACAGGGCACAATTCCTCCCATTAAAACCAAAGATGGGACATGGTTTACACCTAGTAGCCACAGTCCGCCCCCCCCTAAAGCCTGAAGGACAGGACACTGACTCTTTGCTTAGAAAGTTTGACCCCTGGTCTAGACAAATTTAGAATAAGTGTATAAAATTTGTATATAAAATCTGATAAAAATCAAAAATAAAATATAAAATAAAAATGGAAAGGTAACAATGAGTAAGAATAAGATGTAGAATTTAACAATTCAAATTAAATGGACCCGTATCGATATGAAAAAGATGGAATTGCTATGTAGACAAGAAGAATAAGATAAGTGACAAGAAAAAGATGTGAAAAGAACTGAAACATTTTGGAATTTCCATTACCTTGTGTATTGGAGACAATGGTCACTAATACAAATAGAGAGGGTGAGTATGCTGGATGGCTTTACTAAACGTTTCCTCTTTTCTTTGTTGGCCATGGCCGCCTTACTCTGAAGACTGAGACTCCAATTTTTAACTATGTCATTATGTTTCACAACTTAGTGCAATACGCCAATACCCTACAGCACCCCAATACCCTACAGCACCCCAATGCACTACAGCACTCCAATACCCTACAGCACCCCAATGCACTACAGCACCCCAATGCACTACGGCACCCCAATGCACTATGGCACCCCAATGCACTACGGCACCCCAATACCCTACAGCACTCCAATACCCTACAGCACCCCAATGCACTACAGCACCCCAATACACTACGGCACCCCAATGCACTATGGCACCCCAATGCACTACGGCACCCCAATACCCTACAGCACTCCAATACCCTACAGCACCCCAATGCACTACAGCACCCCAATACACTACGGCACCCCAATGCACTATGGCACCCCAATGCACTACGGCACCCCAATACACTACAGCACCCCAATACCCTACAGCACCCCAATGCACTACGGCACCCCAATACACTACGGCACCCCAATGCACTATGGCACCCCAATACACTACAGCACCCCAATACCCTACAGTACCCCAATGCACCATGGCACCCCAATACACTATGGCAAATCGTGATAATGTGTTGTGGTGCCAAAAATGGTGCATGTCCAATTTCTAGCAAGTTTGGAAGCCCATTTATTTCAACATGCATTAACACACCCCCCAAAAAATGTATATGGCCTCATAAGGCCCCCATAAGGACTACTATGACGCAATTTTTTTTTATGAGTTTAGTTACACTTTTAACTCCTCCCCCTGTGATGTCACAGTTGCTGTATTAAGGTGATGCATGGTCTTTTCTATACATATATTTCTCTCTATAAAGGACAACGTTTGATCTTCCAGGCTATTATAAAATGACATAAGATTTCCCTATCGCTGCCACCGGCGATCAATACAGACAGGACAAGATGGAGACAGTTAATCAAACAAGGCCGGGCCTCGTATACATCTTACATTGACACAACATCAATTACCCAGCATGCTCCAGTTGAGTGTAATAATAGATGATGAAAATATCTCATCACATCTTCATAACGGCCTGGTTCGTCCTCTCCGGGTATCAATACTCAATACCACTTAAACAATATAAACAGGCTATTATTTCCAATTTATCGCATGGCAAAACGTCCCCAGACAAGTTCATACTCAATCTCTGTTTTATTGCCTTCTGATGTATTTAGCTGGACTGAATTTTCATTGGTCTGATGCTGCTGGCGGGTTAACTAGACGTTAAATACACTATTAGAGATTGTAACTAGTACAGTGGTAATCGATTTGCATGAACTGAGATTCAACCGATCAGAGAGCTGATCGACTTTTTCGTGAAATGGAAAAGGGGTCATTGGACCCCCGCTCAGTCCACCCTCGGGAATGTAGTGCTTCTCAGGTAATCCCCCTTTAATACTGGCACCTCTTACCAATTAATAAATGTCCCCAATAGTGAAAAATATTGTATTCTGGAAAGTGTAGGGGGTTAATATCTGCAATGGTAGCATTCAGTTTAATGCCCGTACACACGATTTTTGTTTCGAAGGATGTTGGCTCCAATTGTTTTGCATACACCAATTAATAAATATTAATAATTATTATTTTTTATGATTTAAATCTTTTACAGAAAAAGAAAAAAAATATTTGCTAGAAAAGTATTAGCTAAAATTAGACTTTGCCAATCGATGTGTGTGTGTATCCAATTGACAACAGAAGAGAATGAAAGCGACCGTCAGGCTATATCTCCTTCCAGGATGTTGGAACGAGTCTCGCGTATTGTAAAGGCAAACAGAAAACACTTAATTGCGCAGTATTACTGATTAAAGTGTTTTAATGAAAAAATGTCAACAAACATCATAGGTAAATTCGCGTATGTGTCCAATTGACAACAGGAGAGAATGAAAGCGACTGTTTCCACCCAGCAAGATGTCCGACTGTAAGACATGGCGACATCACATAGCTTAGCTCCTTCTGACACGTTTCGTCATCATAGACGTCACCCCTGATGACGTCTATGATGACGAAACGTGTCGAAAAGAGCTGAGCTACATGCCGTTGCCGCGAATTACAGTCGGACCTTGACATTTTTTCATTAAAAGGCTTTAATCAGTAATACTGCGCAATGAAGTGTTTCTTGTTTGCCTTTACAATACGCAAGACTCGTTCCAACATCTTGGAAGGAGATATAGCCTGATGGTTATAGCTATTAAGAAGTCTCAGGACAAGTCTGATCATTGGAGGAGGAGTACACTGAGTTTACAGCATAGCTAGAGAACTGACCGCAGTGTGTTCTCCTGCCTAGTGTGGTCAGTTTTTAATAGGAAAGCAGAGGGACTGGCAGGAGCACTAGGGATTTCACATAAAGGAAGCATTACAAAAAGGACAGGTGACTTTCTCATACAAGAGAAATGGTACAGCAGGCACATATCAGGAATATGAAATGCTGGGGTAACAAACCCTTTAAAGTCTTAAACCTGTCCACTCGTTCAAGGGAAATAAAAAAATGATGAATGGCAGGATGAAAAATAGAAATGTTACAAGGTGGACTAAGAAAAACAAAATCTGCTGTGTTAATGATACTGACAGATGGCATCATATCATTTTTTTAAATGTTGTGAATAGTTATTATTATTATGCAACAATTTGCGCTGCGCTTTACAACACGAGGGCAGACAGTACAGTAACAATACAGGGAGGAATCAGAGGGCCCTGCCCATTAGAGCTTACAATCTAAAAGGGGTTCAACATAAAGTACCATTGAGATACAACATGTTCTGGAAAGTTGCTGGCAGGATCAACAGGTAAAAAATTATATTTTTTTTCCCATCTTTTAAAACAAGCACATTTTTTTTTTTAATTGATAATTTTTTTTGCTTCTAAAAATAAGTTTAAAAACAAATACATTTTTTTTTTGCATGCTTTTTTTTTTTTTTAGAAAATGGACTAATATACCGTACTTATTTTTTAGAAAAAAAAAGTTTTATCTTATTCATTTTTAGTAACATCTGCTTTCATTATGTTTTTTTTAATATTCTCCACTTATATTACTGTCTGTTATAATTGAATATCATTTTTTTTTTCTTTTTATATGTTCATAATTGAAAATGGACTAATATACTTTTTTTTTAGAAAAAAAAAAAAAGTTTTATCTATTCATTTTTAGTAACATCTGCTTTCATTATGTTTTTTTTTATATATTCTCCACTGTCGTTACTGTCTGTTATAACTAAATAAATATATATATATATTTTTATATTTTCATAATTGATTTGTTTTTTGTTTTGTTTTTTTTATGAGTTGTTAACCCCCAATATATAGTAATCTGAATCAATACAGGAATTCATATGTTTATAACTATCTTTATATCTAATTCATAGCCTTGAAGAAGGGGGGAGATCTTTTAAGCCCCTGAAACATGTTGGCTGTTTCAAGTTGTCCTGCTAGGAACTAATAAACCAATTCTTGAAGACTTTGGACTTCCAGACCTTCTTGTCTGGTGTTCTCAATAAACTTTGTGCGTGTAAAAAAATAAAAAGCTGACAGAAATAACACTTCCCCACTTTTCCAAAACTAAAATAAAGATCAAGAAATAAATAAATAAAAGTGTCTGGTGTAATTATCAGGTGGGGAGGGATTTAATAATAACTTGTATGGTCAGCTGAGACTGAATACGCCCCATAGACTCTCCATGCAGAGTCTGGGGATGGATTATTTATTACCGGTATTGCTCAGTCTATGGGCATTGATCAGACCAATGGAGGACGTATGGCGGAGAGCAGCAGGTGTCGCCCCCCCCCACCCACCGGAACGTTCTGCGGTTTTGCATGCTGGGTTGCGATTTGTTTAGATAGATGATCTGTTTGTTTTGCATTTTGCTTTCTGTGAAACTTTGCAAATATTACAACCGACGCAACGATTATAGCTGGCAATGGAAAATGATTCCAGTCCAGAAATGTACCCGGGGCAGAGCGCCCGATGCTGAACATTAACCCTTCATAGAGAAGAACTGGCTCAGTTAACCACTTCAGCTCCAGAAGATTTACTCCCCCCCCCCCTTCCTGACCAGGCCATTTGTTTTGCTATACGATACTGTCGGGCAACGCTGTAACCAAATAAAAATGTTGTCCTTTTTTTCCCCCCACAAATAGAACTTTCTTTTGGTGGTATTTGGTCACCTCTGCGGTTTTTATTTTTTTGTGCTATAAACAAAAAATGACCATCAATTTTGAAAAAACTATATTTTTTACTTCCTGCTATAAAACACATCCAATAAAACATGTATAAAATCCCATTTCTTCAATCAGATTAGGACGATATGTATTCTGCTACATATTTTTGGTAAAAAGAAAATAAAAAAAAGAAAATAAAAATCACAATAAGCATATATTGATTGGTTTGCACAAAAGTTATAGCATCTACAAAATAGGGGATAGATTTATGAATTTTTTTTTTTTTTTTACTAGTAATAGCGGGGATCAGAGACTTATAGCGGGACTGCAAAATTGCGACAGACAATAGAAAATAATTCAATGGCCGCACTCCAACAACGATTTCTTTATTGGTCAAAAACCATATAGCATTTTATATACAGTGGGGATGGAAAGTATTCAGACCCTTAAATTTTTCACTCTTTGTTATATTGCAGCCATTTGCCAAAATCATTTAAGTTCGTTTTTTTCCTCATTAATGTACACACAGCACCCCATATTGACAGAAAAACACAGAATTGTTGACATTTTTGCAGATTTATTAAAAAAGAAAAACTGAAATATCGCATGGCCCTAAGTATTCAGACCCTTTGCTGTGACACTCATATATTTAACTCAGGTGCTGTCCATTTCTTCTGATCATCCTTGAGATGGTTCTACACCTTCATTTGAGTCCAGCTATGTTTGATTATACTGATTGGATTTGATTAGAAAAGCCACACACCGGTCTATATAAGACCTTACAGCTCACAGTGCATGTCAGAGCAAATGAGAATCATGAGGTCAAAGGAACTGCCTGAAGAGCTCAGAGACAGAATTGTGGCAAGGCACAGATCTGGCCAAGGTTACGAAAAAATTTCTGCTGCACTTAAGGTTACTAAGAGCACAGTGGCCTCTATAATCTTTAAATGGAAGACGTTTGGGACGACCAAAACCCTTCCTAGAGCTGGCCGTCCGGCCAAACTGAGCTATCGGGGGAGAAGAGCCTTGGTGAGAGAGGTAAAGAAGAACCCAAAGATCACTGTGGCTGAGCTCCAGAGATGCAGTCGGGAGATGGGAGAAAGTTGTAGGGAGTCAACCATCACTGCAGCCCTCCACTAGTCGGAGCTTTATGGCAGAGTGGCCGACGGAAGCCTCTCCTCAGTGCAAAACACATGAAAGCCCGCATGGAGTTTGCTAAAAAACACCTGAAGGACTCCAAGATGGTGAGAAATAGGATTCTCTGGTTTGATGAGACAAAGATAGAAACTTTTTGGCCTTAATTCTAAGCGGTATGTGTGGAGAAAACCAGGCACTGCTCATCACCTGTCCAATACAGTCCCAACAGTGAAGCATGGTGGTGGCAGCATCATGCTGTGGGGGTGTTTTTCAGCTGCAGGGACAGGGTGACTGGTTACAATCGAGGGAAAGATGAATGCGGCCAAGTACAGGGATATCCTGGACGAAAACCTTCTCCAGAGTGCTCAGGACCTCAGACTGGGCCGAAGGTTTACCTTCCAACAAGACAATGACCCTAAGCACACAGCTAAAATAACGAAGGAGTGGCTTCACAACAACTCCGTGACTGTTCTTGAATGGCCCAGCCAGAGCCCTGACTTAAACCCAATTGAGCATCTCTGGAGAGACCTAAAAATGGCCGTCCACCAACGTTTACCATCCAACCTGACAGAACTGGAGAGGATCTGCAAGGAGGAATGGCAGAGGATCCCCAAATCCAGGTGTGAAAAACTTGTTGCATCTTTCCCAAAAAGACTCATGGCTGTATTAGATCAAAAGGGGCTTCTACTAAATACCGAGCAAAGGGTCTGAATACTTAGGACCATGTGATATTTCAGTTTTTCTTTTTTAATAAATCTGCAAAAATGTCAACAATTCTGTGTTTTTCTGTCAATATGGGGTGCTGTGTGTACAATATGGGGTGCTGTCTGTACATTAATGAGGAAAAAAATGAACTTAAGAGTGAAAAATTTAAGGGGGTCTGAATACTTTCCATCCCCACTGTATATTGAATACTGCATATATATATCATCATTATATATATATATATATATAGATATAGATATATCTATATACATCTATATATAGATATATAGATATCTATATATATCTATATATAGATATATATATCTATATATAGATATATATATATATCTTATATATATATATATAGATAGATATATGTATATATCTATCTATATATATATATCTATCTATATATATATATATATAGATATATAGATATATATATATATATATATATATATATATATATATATATATATTCAATTCTTTGACATTGATGCCAACATGTTTTTTCTCCAGCAATAATGAAACTATATACATATGTTAATACATGTATTTGGTTTTCACGTTTTTGTTTTTTTTTTGCCTTTTTTGATGTTTTTGCTTCCCATCTATGTTTTAAGATGTATAGATTTGTCATCAGCAATTGTAAAAAACATGGCATATATACATATTGTAGCAGGTTATCGTTTAACCGCTTCAGGCCCGGAAGATTTGGCCGCGGAATGACCAGGCCATGTTTTGCGATTCGGCACTGCGTCGCTTTAACTGACAATTGCGTGGTCGTGTGGCGCTGCACCCAAACAAAAATGACGTTCCTTTTTTCCCTACAAACAGAGCTTTCTTTTAGTGGTATTTGATCACCTCTGCGTTTTTTTCTTTTTGCACTATAAACAAAAAAAGAGCGACAATTTTGAAAAAAAAACCCACAATATTTTGTTCTTTTTGCTATAATAAATATCCCCATTTTTTTTAAAAAAAAGGTATTTTATTCTCATTTTAGGCCGATATGTATTCTTCTACATATTTTTTGGTAATAAAAATCGCAATAAGCGTATATTGATTGGTTCGCGCAAAAGTTATAGCGTCTACAAAATAGGGGATAGATTTATAGCACTTTTATTATTATTTTTTTTTTTTACTAGTAATGGCGACGATCTGCGATTTTTATCGGGACTGCGACATTATGGCGGACACATCGGACACTTTTGACACATTTTTGGGACCATTCACATTTATATAGCCATCAGTGCTATAAAAATGCACTGATTACTGTAAAAATGTCACTGGCAGGGAAGGGGTTAACACTAGGGGGCGATCAAGGGGTTAACTGTGTTCCCTCTCTGTGTTCTAACTGAAGGGGGGAGGGGACTGTGTAGGGGAGATGACAGATCGCTGTTCATACTTTGTATGAACACACGATCAGTCTCTTCTCCCCTCAGAGAACCGGGATCTCTGTGTTTACACACACAGAGATCCCGGGTCTCGGTGCGTCACGAGCGATCGCGGGAGCCCGGCGGTCATCACATGCCCCTAGTGGCCACAGGACGAAGCGACGTAACATAATGTCGTTTTGCCCAGCCGTGCCATTCTGCTGCAGTGAAACTGCAGCGGCTGGTCGGCAAGCGATTAATCAGAGCCGAGCTTCCATGTGTAGTGAGTATCCACTAATTCACCAGCTCTTCAATTATTCAATTAAGCCCACCTCGTTTACTCTGTATTGGCATGTGTATATAAATTCCTGTCTATTGCCTAAAGAGTCAGCTATGAGTAGGCACCAGTAGTTATGGTGTGAAACATGTCAGCTGTTGATTTCATCTTTTCCTGTATGCTTTTTAACCAATAAAGAAATCGTTGTTGGCGTGCGGCCATCCGGATTGAATTCTTTTCTATATGCTCCTTTGCCTACTGAGCCAGCACCATAATTTGAGGAGGAGAAGATTTTTTGTGACCCAGACACCCGGAGCGGGTTCTTTTCCCTGATTGCGACAGACAAGTTGGACACTAACTGACACTTTTTTTAGAACCAGTGACACTAATACAGTGATCAGTACTAAAAATATGCACTGTCACTGTACTAATGACACTGGCTGGGAAGGGGTTACAATCAAGGGGCGATCAATGGGTTAAATGTGTGCCTAGCTGGTGTTTTAGTGTAGTGAGGGGGGGGGTGCTTTTACTAGGGGAAGGTATGGATCCATGCCACTGCTTTACAGGAACACCGGATCTATGCCTTCCCCATACCTCCCAACTTTTTGAAATGGGAATGAGGGACCGCTATCAGCAAAAGTATGCAGGCATAGGACACACCCCTTGCCACACCCCCTTAAAGGAGAATTGTACAAAAAAAGAAGATTGGTTAAACCCACAAGTGTTTTTTTTTACCACTACTATTCCTTTATATTGGTACTTGGGATTTACAAATGCAGCTATTTAGAAATCAGATGAAAGGTTTAGCGCTGGGAAACACTTTTTGATAGATAAAAAGTGTATTTTATATACATCTGTATAGATCAGACCAAAATGAGGGACAAATGAGGAGGAATGAGGGACAGAGGGACATTGCTCCAAATCAGGGACAGTCCCTCGAAATCAGGGACAGTTGGGAGCTATGCTTCCCTACTGACAGAACGGCAATGTATGCAAGACGGACCCCCAGTCTGCCTGTGTACCGAACGATCAGCAGGTGTCAGCTGTCAGCCGGGGCGAACCACTGGCGGCCCACACTCGCACCCGATACCCAGAAGTGCAGGATCACATATATATATATGTGATCCTGCGCAGCACGCCCGCCCTGTAGCAGTAAAAATTGACATACATAACTTTTCATTTTTAGATTTAAATCTGAAGTCCGTCCTTCCCTTCAGTCTTGCACAGTTGTACCGGCTCCTCTCCTCTACCGAAATGGCTCACTCTGATTTCATTGCACACTGTGAGTTTCTCATAATGTGCATTAGATTATGCAGCAAGGCAGATAGAGCCCTGCCTCATTTCCTGGCTGGAGGACATCCAGCATCATCTAGCGCTTTCCTTTCCGAACCTGCTTGTCCCTGGTCCCAACCCTTTGATTTCAGTACCTTCAATTATGGAGGCTCAGCATTACCCAGTGTGGTCTGCATGCAAATACAGCCTGCCTAGGAATGCCCACTGCTCCAGACCTACGCCGGACTGATATCTACACATCAAGGCTTTTTGGAATTTGAATACCTCCTCCCAAGAACCAGCCCACTGCTTACATCAGTACTGAGGAATCTTGAGAGAAGTACTAAGGCAAGGTACTGTGGGGTTTTCAGAAAGCTACGTACAGCACCCTGCTGGCTCCTCCCACCAGCCATGATCTGTTGCGTTGTATATAGCAGTGGCTCTCAACCCTGTCCTCAAGTACCCCCAACAGGCCATGTCTTGGGAATTTCTCTTAGATAAAATAGCTGTCCAAAATACCAAGCCATTGACTCTGATGTAAAGCACCTGTGCAAGATAAAGGAAAACCTGCCAACATGGCCTGTTGGGGGTACTTGAGGACAGGGTTGAGAACCACTGGTATAGAGCAGTTTTTCTCAACCAAGGTGCTGGGGGAACCATGGTATGGTATGGGTTCCTTCAGGGTGCCATGAGCATAAGTCCCAGTTTGCCATGAATAAGAGATGGATGAGAGGAATCTGGGATTGCTGGACTCTGATGTGATGGGACCTTTGACTCTGTGATGGGGGCCTCCAATGTCTAAGCGGGACTTTGATGTGATGAGAAACTCTGATGTGTTGGGGGAAGACTGATGTGAAGGGGGGCTTTGATGTGATGGAGGGTCTCTGATGTCATCAGAGGCCCTCTGATGTCATGGGGGACATCTGATGTGATGAGAGGCCCTCTGATGTGATGGGGAACCTCTGAAGTGATGGGGGACTTCTGATGTGATGAGAGGACCTCTAATGGGATAAGAGGACCTCTGATGTGATGGGAGAACCTCTGATGTGATGGGGGGACTTCTGATGTGATGAGAGGACCTCTAATGGGATAAGAGTACCTCTGATGTGATGGGGGAACATCTGATGTGATGAGAGGCCCTCTGATGTGATGGGGAACCTCTGATGTGATGGGGGACTTCTCATGTGATGAGAGGACCTCTAATGGGATAAGAGGACCTCTGATGTGATGGGAGAACCTCTGATGTGATGGGGGGACTTCTGATGTGATGAGAGGACCTCTAATGGGATGGGAAGATCTCTGATGTGATGAGGGGGCCTCTGATGTGATGAGAGGCCCCCTGATGTGATGGGGGAACCTCTGATGTGATGGGGGGACTTCTGATGTGATGAGAGGACCTCTAATGGGATGAGAAGACCTCTAAAGTTACGAGGGGGCCTCTGATGTGATAAGAGGCCCTCTGATGTGATGGGGGAACCTCTGATGTGATGGGGGGACTTCTGATGTGATGAGAGGACCTCTAATGTGATAAGAGGACCTCTGATGTTATGGAGGAACCTCTGAAGTGATGAGAGGACTTCTATTATGATGGGAGGGGCCTCTGATGTGATGGGGGGTCTCTGATGTGATAGAGGAACCTCTGATGTGATGGGGAGGACTTCTAATATGATAGGGGGACCTCTGATGTGATGGGGGATCTCTGATATGATGGGGGATCTCTGATGTGATGGAGGAACCTCTGATGTGATGGGGGGACCTCTAGATTTGAGCTTCATTTCATCAAGGCAGTTGTGTGTATTGTTCCAGGCTCAGGTATTGCATTAATAAGTAACATTTACATTTTTTACATTGTAGACTGAGGTCTCTTAAGATTTTGCATACTTTTAAAGGATGCCGCGGTTGAAATAAATGTTGGAAAATGCTAGTCTGGATAAGCACAGATGTCATCACTGGGTCTAAAATAAGGTATGTAATGAAACGGAAAGGTTTTAATTTAAAAAAAAAATCGTATTGTATTGTTTTTTAAATACATTTGTAACTTGCTACAAAGTTACAATGTGCAATCTGATTGCTGGGGCAGAGGAGACTGAGGAAATACTTCCTCTTTCTTGCAACAGACTGATGACCTCGTCTCAGCCTAGACAAAGTCACTGACTCTTTAGTAACAAAAGAAGGAGCTTCTCTGAAGAACGATCCTGTTGCTGTATATTGTGACATGCCAGGAATTTATTTAAGGAGACTTGTAAAGTCACTGACAGGTCCACTTTAAGATAGGTTTATGAGCTCACTGGCTACATAATTGTTCTATTGTCAATAACTTGATCAACCTGGAAGCAAGGAAGTAGATGGCAATGTGACATCGATCTGTAATATTTAATTCCTGACAGCTTTCATTTCACCGTGCAGGCTCTGTTCCCGGGCATTCTGAGATTTATAGTACCTGTGATGAGGAATTATTTTAAAGCACATGTCTGACTTTTCTCATTTTCTCCTGGAAGTGTCTCTCTCCCCCCTGGAGCGGCTCAATGGCTGTGACGACTCTTCTGTCCCCAATCCAGCGGTGTGTTCAGTAGTGCAAAAAGACGACGTTTACCCGCTGTTCACTCTGCGATTGGTATTTTTTTTTAGCTTTAGCTGATCAATAAAGCCAATGAATAATTTACACCCCTGAATCACGAGCGGCCTGAACATTTGTAGGCATCGGGGAACTTGTGGCGGCCCCTTTGTTAGTCTTTATCAGATTGCTTGTAATTCACATTGATCGGGCCGCATCAACCTTATAAAAGTGTCTCTCAGTGGGACTGGGGAGGGAGACAGGAGCCGCCGAGAGCCTAACCTGACTTCTCTGCTGCAACAGTCAGTTTGCTGAAGGAACCTTCCGGTCAAATGTGTACGTTTTCCACTTAAAGTGACACCGGGGACACATCACAATGGCGTTGTGATCTCATTTTCATCTTGATTAGGGATGGGCCGAACACCCCCCATTCGGTTTGCACCAATGCAAACAGGCAAAAAATTTGTTTGAACACACGAACACCGCTAAAGTCTATGGGACACAAACATGAAAAATCAAAAGTGCTAATTTTAAAGGCTTATATGCATGGTATTGTCTTAAAAAGTATTTGGGGACCCGGGTCCTGCCCCAGGGGACATGTCTCAATGCAAAAAAAAGTTTTAAAAATGGCCGTTTTTTCGGGAGCATTAATTTAAATAATGCTTAAAGTGAAACAATAAAAGTGTAATATTCCTTTAAATTACGTACCTGTTAGGTGTCTATAGTATGCCTGTAAAGTGGCACATGTTTCCCGTGTTTAGAACAGTCTGACAGCAAAAGGAAAAAAAGTTATTTAAAACTACTCGCGGCTATATTTAAATGTAGGTCCGGCAATACACATAAGAGTTCATTGATAAAAACGGCTAGGGATTCCCCCACAGGGGAACCTCGAACCAAAATTTAAAAAAATAAATGCGTGGGGGTCCCCCCAAATTCCATACCAGGCCCTTCAAGTCTGGTATGGATATTAAGGGGAACTCGCGCCAAAATTTAAAAAAAAATGGCGTAGGGGTCCCCCTCAAAATCCATACCAGACCCTTATCCAAGCACGCAACCTGGCAGGCCACAGGAAAAGAGGGGGGGAACGAGAGTGCCCCCCCTGAACCGTACCAGGCCACATACCCTCAACATTTGGAAGGTGCTTTGGAGTAGCTCTCCTAAAGCACTTTGCCCCCATGTTGATGGGGAGAAGGGCCTCATCCCCACAACCATTGCCCGGTGGTTGTGGGGGTCTGCGGGCGGGGGCTTATCGGAATCTGGAAGCCCCTTTTAACAAGAGGACCCCCAGATCTCGCCCCCCCCTGTGTGAATTGGTAATGTGGTACAAATGTACCTCTACCATTTCACAAACAATGTGTCAAAAATGTTAAAAAAAGACAATAGACGGTTTTTGACAATTCCTTTATTAATGTCTTCTTCTTTCCCCGCTTCTTCTTCCATCTTCTTCTGGTCTTCCTTCGGTGTTCTTTTTCTTCCTCCATCTTGTTCTTCCCCCACTTCTTCCTCTATCTTCCTCTGCTTCTTCCTCCGGTCTTCTATGGTCATATAGTGCTAAGCCCACTTAATGCGACAAAGTACCCCGAATTAGTAGGTCCTATTCTAGTAAAAGAATGGAAGATCCTTTGTCTCAACCATGGGAGCTAAACTCCTCTATGTGGGAGAATTGAAGGGGATACATCCTATGCACTGGTGGCCACTAAATAAGAGAGCTCTTATTTAGTGGCCACCAGTGCATAGGATGTATCCCCTTCAGTTCTCCCACATAGAGGAGTTCAGCTCCCATGGTTGAGACAAAAGATCTTCCATTCTATTACTAGAGTAGGACCCACTAATTCGGTGTACTTTGTCGTAGTAAGTGGGCTTAGCACTATATGACCATATAGTGTGCCCAAACCCCGTATTTTTGGAATATGTTCAGGTGTTTTTAACTAGCCTTGCGGGAAATATCATTCTTGAATGTGTGCGCTGTAATATATTTAGCCCTGCTTGTTAGACGCATGTCTGCAGCACGCCCTGTGTGAATGAAGCCTAAAGATTCATTTTTCTGCTATTCTATATCATCATTATTATCATGATAATCGCACAAAACAGGTGCTGTGGCTCAACGCACCTGTACTGTGTGATTATCATGATGATGATGATTGGTAATTGTAATATGGCACATGGAAATGTACTCACTGATGTATTACTGGCCAGTGGCAATTAATTAAACCCTTTGTGCTGCATTAGTGGCACTAGTGGCAGTGTTTATTAATCCCTTCATGCTGTAGGATAAAAGGGGTTAATTAACACTGATGGTGCCACTGTCATTAACAGCTTGCCGACCAGCCGCTGTCACTATACCGCGGCAGGTCGGCGCGAACCCGCGAGCCGTCATAGCTATACGTTGGCTCCTATAAGCAGGATAGCACTGCGGGGGTGACGATGCTCGTGGTCGACAATCGCGATGACTGCCACTAGCGATTCGAGCATGAGAGGCAGAACAGGGACGTGTGTGTGTGTGTGTAAACACAGTGGGCAGGCCCTGGAGAATGTTGGCGGTCAGGCCGGCGGGGGGGGGGGCAGGCCTAAAGCTATGTAAGGAGCCCCCACCATTTCTGGTGGCTGCCCTGACTGTGATTGGCTGTCACAGTGGTCACATGACGGGGATCCTGGGCTCTCAATCACAAATAGAGACTGGAAGGTTTTTGTGACAGTGTGGTCACTGTGCTGGGAGCCTTAGAAACCTCCAAAACCTCGGTCACCCTAGACGCATATGGGTGTGGCATGTGGAAGCTAAGGCCCGTCCTTTCTGCCATTGCGTGTGTTATATGCTCAGCAAGGGGATAAACACAATTTGTGGCCAACGTTCATCCTTATAGGCCAGTATGAGCGTATACGCAACATATGTATTTCCGTTTATATAAGACCAATGAATAAACTGATCTAAGGTTAAAGAAGGATTCACAGTTCTTGGTCACGAAAAAAGAAGAGTGCAGTGTAGACAGTTGCTCGGGTCGGCCTCCTCTATTAATATCCCTCTTTTACGGCAGCTGGAACCTTCATCTCCCCTCTCCTTCATCCTCCTGAATATAGCTATTAATAGACAGCAAAGGTCGGGATTACTGAACTGAAGCCAGTGTATATTAAACACGTATTACCTCCAAGTACGGTCGATTCCTCTTATGACTGTTTTCGTTCGCTCCCGCTCAGCGCCACTTTACATTTCTGCATTAGTTCCGAGTACAGTTAAGCTGGGCCCATTCCGCGGGTCCTTCGGGGAGTAGACCAAGTCCCAGATCAGCTCAAACCACAAACTGGTTGCTGATGACAATTACTAATAACAGCTGACACATTGACACCAGCGGAGTATTATTTACAGGAGGAAGGAAGGAAAAGTGACATTTAAATAGATAGTCATTGAAATTCCACTGCAGGCTGAGTGATATCAGGATACAATTTATATATAGCTAATATGGTGCTAAGAGTTATAAGAGTACAAATATGTCTTCAGTCTACAGGTGCATCTCAAAAAATTTGAGAAGAGGGAGGGTGGTGCTGAGTTGGTCTATGGAGTAGGGTTAACCCACATCCATGGAAGTACAGGCAAAAATGGAAATTCGTTCCTCTTATGGGACTTTAAAGGGAAAAGGCTACTCTGAAGTATTTGTGAGTGTGATTTATTATGAAAAGGGGGTATAGATATAACACATCTACAATACACAAAAGTGAGTATATAGAAATACAGGATACGTAATACAATAAATACTGCAATACAATGTATGGATTTCACAATCATTGGACTCTGTAATATGTGTGACACATATACGGGGAGTACCCAACGCGTTTCCAGTTATACTCTTCTTCAGGGGTGTCTGACTGGAAACAGCACAACAAGGGTATGTCATATATTATTGCTGGGGGGTGTCAGAAAATAATACATCCAATTAAAAACAGCTTGGAAGGAAAGGCGGTGGGGGACAGTGGGCCACTGCTTTTGTGCTTGCTCCTAGTCCGGACCGGGCATGCCGTATGTATCGGACCCAACAGGACCACAGGAGGGAGTATTCCCCAATGGAGGGCGCTGGGACACCAGGAGGTATGTGATGGATCCTGGGGTGAGACTCCAAGTCCTGAGAGGGTATCCCCGTGCTGCGCAAAAGGGTCCTGTCCAGTGGGGAGGGGGCCTAGACGATCTGTAGGGTACTGCAGGAACCCAGGGGTCCCAGAGCCTGGACCAGGGTACGGTGGGACCCGGTGTATAGGGGGTCCTAGTGTGTACTTAGATGATCTCGCACCAGGAGGTGCAAGGAGAAAGGCCTCTGAGGTGCCGCTGGGGGCGGCTGAGAGTCAGCGCCTAACCCAGGGTGCAGTGCCAGGGTGGCTCTAAGTATGAACGTCCGGCCTGGTTAATGCTCAGGGGGAGGAGGAAGCGTGGAGCCGAGGATCGAGTGGCCGGGCTGTGTGGAGCAGAACCTCAGGTGTGTCCCACATATTACAGAGTCCAATGATTGTGAAATCCATACATTGTATTGCTGTATTTATTGTATTACGTATCCTGTATTTCTATATGCTCACTTATGTGCATTGTAGATTTGTTATATCTATACCCCCTTTTCATAATAAATCACACAGACCTGAGGTCCTGCTCCACACAGCCCGGCCACTCGATCCTTGGCACCACGCTTCCTCCTCGCCCTGAGTATTAACCAGGCCGGACGTTCATACTTAGAGCCACCCTGACACTGCACCCTGGGTTAGGCGCTGACTCTCAGCCTTTCTCCTTGCACCTCCTGGTGCGAGATCATCTAAGTACACACAAGGTCCCCCTATACACCGGGTCCCACCGTACCCTGGTCCAGGCTCTGGGACCCCCAGGTTCTTGCAATAGTCTATAGATCGCCCCCCCCACTGGACAGGACCCTTTTGCACAGCACGGGGACACCCTCTCATGGCTTGGAGTCTCACCCCAGGATCCATCACATACCTCCTGGTGTCTCAGCGCTCTCTGTTGGGGAACACTCCCTCCTGTGGTCCTGTTGGGTCCGATACATACGGCATGCCCGGTCCGGACTAGGAGCAAGCACAGAAGCATTGGCCCACTGTCCCCCACAGCCTTTCCTTTCAAGCTGTTTTTAATTGGATGTAGTATTTTCTGACACCCCCCCCCCTCCAGCAATAATATATGACATACCCTTGTTGTGCTGTTTCCAATCAGACATCCCTGAAGAAGAGTATAACTCGAAACGCGTCGGCTACTCCCCGTATATGTGTCCCACATATTACGGAGTCCAATGATTGTAAAAACCATACATTGTATTGCTGTATTTATTGTATTATATATCCTGTATTTCTATATACTCACTTATGTGCATTGTAGATGTGTTATATCTATACCCCCTTTTCATAATAAATCACACTCGCAAATACTTCAGAGTAGCCTTTTCCCTTTAAAGTCCCATAAGAGGAACGAATTTCCATTTTTGCCTGCATCTCAAAAAATTTGAATATCATCAAAAAGTTAATTTATTTCAGCAATTCAATTCAAAAAGTGAAACTCATATATTATATAAATGCATTACACAATATTTCAGGCATTTCATTCTATTAATTTTGATATTTTTGGCTTGCAGCCAAAAACCCAAAATTCAGTATCTCATAAAATTTGAATATTGTGAAAAAGTTCAATATTGTAGACTCGTGGTGTCACACTCTAATCAGCTAATTAACTCAAAACACCTGTAAAGGTTTCCTGATCCTTTAAATGGTCTCTCAATGGTGGTAATGGTAGGTCACACAATCATGGGGAAGACTACTGACATGACAGTTGTCCAGAAGACACTCATTGACACCCTCCACAAGGAAGGTAAGTTACAAAAGGTCATTGTTAAAGAAGCTGGCTGTTCACAGAGTGCTGTATCCAAGCACGTTAATAGAAAGTTGAGTAGAAGGAAAAAGTGTGGTAAAAAAAGGTGCACAAGCAACAGGGATAACCGCAGCCTTGAGGTCAGTGGCGGCTGGTGCTAAATAATTTGGGGGGGGAGGGGGCGGTAAACCAATGCCTCCTTACCTTTCCTTTTGATCTCCCCTCCTCTCTCCCTGTCTCAGCCAGGGAGTGCTGGATGGCTGAGCCGCTGCTGGTTAACCATCCCTGGAGTCACAGTGGCGGCTGGTGGGTCTGTTTGTCGGGCTTCCCTTGCTTCATCTCTGGCCGCGCGTCTCCTCCGGTCATGTGTCTCCTTCCTCCTCCTCCTTGGCCAATAAGATCTCTTCTCCTTTCGACCAATCTGGAATTGGGTCTCCCAAACTGCTTCCTGATTGGCTGGGAGGAGAATCAGTGTGACAATAGCGAATATTCATTGGGTGGGATCAGGGCGCAGTGCTCTGTTCCCCAAACCCACCCTTTTTTGAAGCCTATTAGAGCCTCTGGCTCTAATCACGTGCTTCAAAAAAAAATAATTCCCATTGGAATCCATGCGTCTGGCACCCCACATGTAGATTAGGGGGGCGGACGTATGGATAGGGGGCAGTGCCCCTGTGCCCTGCATGTAGATCAAGCGGCCGGATGGATGGATGGATGGGGGGCAGCGCCCGTGCGCCCCTAATGAATGGGCCACCACTGCTTGAGAGAATTGGGAAGCAAAGGCCATTCAAGAATTCAGCACAGCCCTCTAGCAGGAAATTCTAGAGCACTTCATGCTTCCCTCTGCTGACCAGCTTTACGGAGATGTTGATTTCATTTTCCAGCAGGACTTGGCACCTGCCCACACTGCCAAATGTACCAATACCTGGTTTAAGGATCATGGTATCACTGTGCTTGACTGGCCAGCAAACTTGCCTAACCTAAACCCCATAGAGAATCTGTGGGGTATTGTCAAGAGGAAGATGAGAGACACCCGACCCAACAATGCAGATGAGAAGGAGGGAGGGAGGAAAGAAAGAAAGAAAGATGGAAAGAAAGAAAGAAAGAAAGATGGAAAGAAAGAAAGAAAGAAAGAAAGAAAGAAAGAAAGAAAGAAAGAAAGAAAGAAAGAAAGAAAGAAAGAAAGAAAGAAAGAAGGAAAGAAAGAAAGAAAGAAAGAATGAAAAAAAGAAGGAAAGAAAGAAAGAGAGAGAGAGAGAGAGAGAGAGAGAGAGAGAGAGAGAGAGAGGAAAGAGAGAGAAAGAGAGAGAGAGAGAGAGAGAGAGAGAGAGAGAGAGAGAGAGAGAAGAGAGAGAGAGAGAGATAGAGAGAGAGAGAGAGAGAAGAAAGAAAGAAAGAAAGAAAGAAAGAAAGAAAGAAAGAAAGAAAGAAAGAAAGAAAGAAAGAAAGAAAGAAAGAAAGAAAGGAAGAGAGAAGGGAGAAAGAAAAAAAGGAAGGAGGAGAGAAGGGAGGAAGTAAAAAAGGAAGGAGGAGAGAAGGGAGGAAGTAGAGAAGGGAGGAAGTAAAAAGGAATGAGGAGAGAAGAGAGGAAGTAAAAAAGGAAGGAGGAGAGAAGGGAGGAAGTAAAAAAGGAAGGAGGAGAGAAGGGAGGAAGTAAAAAAAGGAAGGAGGAGAGAAGGGAGGAAGTAAAAAAGGAAGGAGGAGAGAAGGGAGGAAGTAAAAAAGGAAGGAGGAGAGAAGGGAGGAAGTAAAAAAGGAAGGAGGAGAGAAAGAAAGGAAGGGAGAAAGGAAAAGAGAAAGAAAGGAAGGGAGAAAGGAAAAGAGAAAGAAAGGAAGGGAGAAAGGAAAAGAGAAAGGAAGGAAGGGAGAAAGGAAAAGAGAAAGGAAGGAGGATGGGGAGGAAGGAAGAGAGAAAGGAAGGAAGAAAGGAAAGAATTCAATAAGGAAAAAGAGAGAAAGGAAGGAAGAGAGGGAGTAAATAAGAAAGGGAGAATGGAGGGAGGGAATAAGGAAGGAAGGAAGGAAGGGAGGGAGGGGGAAGAGAGAAAGAAAGTAAACAAGAAAGGTAGGTAGAAATGAAGAGAGGGTGAAAGGAAGGAAGAGAGAAAGGAAGGAAGGGAGGAAGATAGGAAAGCGAGGAAGTGACAGAATGAAATAAGGTTTTGCTGCACATTCATTGAAATGCAATTTTCAGTGAATCATGCATAGTTAGTTAGAGAATCATACGTCAAATGGATTATTTTCAAGGCTATTTTGAAGGTTGCATCTAATGGTACATACAGGATATATATACAGTATCTCACACAAGTGCGTACACCTCTCACATTTTTGTAAATATTTTATTCTATCTTTTCATGTGACAATGAATGACACTTTGCTACAATGTAAAGTAGTGAGTGTACAGTTTGTATAACAGTGTAAATTTGCTGTTCCCTCAAAATAACTCAACACACAGCCATTAATGTCTAAACCGCTGGCAACAAAAGTGAGTACACTCCTAGGTGAAAATGTTCAAATTGGGCCCAAAGTTTCAATATTTTGTGTGGCCACCATTATTTTCCAGAACTGCCTTAACCCTCTTGGGCATGGAGCTCACCAGAGCTTCACAAGTTGCCACTGGAGTCCTCTTCTACTCCTTCATAATGACATCACGGAGCTGGTGAACTAATGTCTAAACCGCTGGTAACAATAGTGAGTACATCCCTAAGTGAAAATGTCCAAATTGTGCCCAATTAGCCATTTTCCCTCCCAGGTATCATGTGACTCATTAGTGTTACAAGGTCTCAGGTGTGAATGGGGAGCAGGTGTGTTAAATTTGGTGTTATCACTCTCACTCTCACATACTGGTCACTAGAAGTTCAACATGGCACCTCATGGCAAAGAACTCTCTGAGGATCTGAAAAAAAGAATTGTTGCTCTACATAAAAATGGCCTAGGCTATAAGAAGATTGCCAAGACCCAGAAACTGAGCTGCAGCACGTTGGCCAAAACCATACAGCGGTTTAACAGGACAGGTTCCACTCAGATCAGGCCTCGCCATGGTCCTCCAAAGAAGTTGAGTGCACGTGCTCAGCGTCATATTCAGAGGTTGTCTTTGGGAAATAGACGTATGAGTGCTGCCAGCATTGCTGCAGAGGTTGAAGGGGTGGGGGGTCAGCCTGTCAGTGCTCAGACCATACGCCGCACACTGCATCAAATTGGTCTACATGGCTGTCGCCCCAGAAGGAAGCCTCTTCTAAAGATGATGCACAAGAAAGTCTGCAAACAGTTTGCTGAAGACAAGCAGACTAAGGACATGGATTACTGGAACCATGTCCTGTGGTCTGATGAGACCAAGATAAACTTATTTTGTTCAGATGGTGTCAAGCGTGTGTGGTGACAACCAGGTGAGGAGTACAAAGACAAGTGTGTCTTGTCTACAGTCAAGCATGGTGGTGGGAGTGTCATGGTCTGGGGCTGCATGAGTGCTGCCGGTACTGGGGAGCTACAGTTCATTGAGGGAATCATGAATGCCAACATGTACTGTGACATACTGAAGCAGAGCATGATCCCCTCCCTTCAGAGACTGGGCCACAGGGAGTCATCCAACATGATAACGACCCCAAACACACCTCCAAGATGACCACTGCCTTGCTAAAGAAGCTGAGGGTAAAGGTGATGGACTGGCCAAGCATGTCTCCAGACCTATTGAGCATCTGTGGGGCATCCTCCAACGGAAAGGTGGAGAAGCGCAAGGTCTCTAACATCCACCAGCTCTGTGATGTCATCATGGAGGAGTAGAAGAGGACTCCAGTGGCAACCTGTGAAGCTCTGGTGAACTCCATGCCCAAGAGGGTTAGGGAAGTGCCACACAATGGTGGCCACACAAAATATTGACACTTTGGGCCTAAATTGGACATTTTCACTTAGGGGTGTACTCATTTTTGGTGCCAGCGGTTTAGACATTCATGGCTGTGTGTTGAGTTATTTTGAGGAAACAGCAAATGTACACTGTTATACAAGCTGTACACTCACTACTTTACATTGTAGCAAAGTGTCATTTATTCAGTGTTGTCACATGAAAAGATAGAATAAAATATTTACAAAACTGTGAGGGGTGTACTCACTTGTGTGAGATACTGTATATCTGGCAATGGGGGGACCGAGACTTTAGCAAATTAAACTATTTCCCCCCTATTTGATCCGACCTTGTCCTGTACTTTGCAACCCTCTCCCTATCCTCCAGAGAGCTCAGTAATTCCACGGGTATTAATGTTATATTGGATATACAAAAATGGCAAAATGCACTCACCAGCTGAGTCCTAATATACAGCATCATAGAGCGGAAGAATTCCATCCCAGAGAGGACATACCATGGTCATAGAGTGATCGAAGAAGGGTTTATTTGACCTCGTATTTTATGTATTTTTTTTTTTTAAATGGGTACCATATTGTAGTGTCTACCACAGTCACACACTATTATTATTATTATTTTTTTTTCGTATAATATAATTCCTATTGGGTTTTTAACAAATTATACACTGACATAACATGGATGTAATAGGTATTGCTATCATTAGCATCAAAATGGTGTCAGTTATCATACAGAGTAATAACATAACAGCATAATAAAAACTGAAATGTAATAAAGTGAACTATTATTATTATACTGTACATTTATATCACTCTGACATATATGGCAGCTGCAGGGGAGAACAGAGAGTGTTCGACAAGGGTTGGGAACTCCACGAGCGGTGACATCACCCATAGTTTCCCATGGCCCATCCATTGTGGGAGCTCTCTCCTCTCCCCTGCAGCCGCCGCTGGCTGACACAGGGGATCCCATGACAGGACAGAAGCAGTCTGAAAAATAGGTAAGTATACACAGTACATCTTTCTTGCACAGGTTAGACAGCATAGGTGCTAGGAGCGGGGAGGGAGCACTTTTTAAGACTAGTTCGATTCAGCCTGGAATTCTACTTCAAGCGGTGGCTGATATTTCATGCTGGAGTCTGTGTGTCATAACATCCAAAACACCGCAGCAAGACTGATAACAGGAAAAAAAACCCTGGGAACCCATTTCCCCATCCCTGAGGAGCCTACAATGGCTAACCTTAAAAAATCGGATCACATTCAAGACCCTCTGCCTCACCCACAAATGCCTACATGGAAACGAGCCTCAATACCTATGCGAGAAAATAAAAAAGCTAGGTACCTAATCGCAGTCTTCGATCAACCCACCAAAACCTACTCCACGTTCCCAAATCCCGCTACAAATCAAAGGGAGAACGAAGATTCGCAGTCCAAGGACCACGGCTATGGAACTCTCTACCGACCAACATCCGTATGGAAGAAAACCATCAGGCCTTCAGGAAGAAACTCAAGACCTACCTCTTCTAACAAGCTGGACTACACAGGACGAACCAAGGGCCTTGAGGCGATTCAGTTCGCATTTGCAGCGCTATACAAGTCATTCATTCATTCATTCATTCATGCTTGTTGTATTGATCTGCTGTGGAAAGCTAATTTGTATGACGCAGCTAATTAAAGATAAATAATTAATAGTAATGATAGCAAGAAGAAGAAGAAGAAGCTGACCGGCTGGCTGATCAAAAAAAGAACAACCCATCTATGGACAGCCCTAGCTTTATACTGAAACAACTGCCCTCCTGAACCTTATTCACACCCCTCATCTAACCGCTTCAATACCAGGCACCTTTACCCCTTCCTGCCCAGGCCAATTTTCAGCTTTCAGTGCCGTCACACTTTGATTGACGATCACGCGGTCATGCGACACTGTACCCATAAGAAATTTTTATCATTTTTTTTCACACAAATAGAGATGCCTCTCTGTGGTATTTAAGCACCTCTGGGTTTTTTTTTTTTTTTTTGCTAAATAAACAAAAAAAGTTATAAAATTTTGCAAATAAAGAAGTCGTTCTTTACAAATTTAGGTCAAAATGTATTCTTCTACATTTCTTTGGTGAAAATAACCCAAATCAGTGTATATTATTTAGTCTATAGGAAAGTTACAGAGTCCACAAACTATGGTATTACAGTATATCTGAAAATCAATCAATCCTTATGTACAGACACCCGATCTCATGTCTTGAGGCCCAAAAACACAAGAACACCCCAAAGTAGAGAGTCCAAGCTATTTAGTAAGAGGCATGGTGAGTTTTTTGAAGTTGTAATTTTTTTGTCACAGTTTTTTGGAAAATAAAGAAATCTAAAAAAAAAAATTTCACTTTTTAATATATTATCACCAGTGCAGTACAGAATCATCATATAATGGGTGTGGCAGTGATCAGGGACACTGACTGGTGACAGTATGTAAAAAAATTAAAAAACAAATGAATAATTATTTTTTTCATTTTTTTCCTTTTTTTTATTAAATTTCTTTTTTTTATGATTTTTTTACACACTGTGACCGGAGCAATACATTGTTACCATAATAAAATAGGATTTTTTTTACATCATTTTTGTTGCCCACCACTGAAATCTATCTTATCACTAAGTTTTTCTAAATGAGGCCTCCGGAAATTGACCCAGCATTTTAACTGAGGTCTAACTAAAGATCTATATAGGGTTATCAGTACCTCCCTTTTCCCACTGGTAATCCCTCTAGTGATAACTAAAGATCTATATAGAGGAATCAGGACCTCCTTCTTCCTGCTGGTGATCCCTCTAGAGATATAAAGATCTATATAGAGGAAACAGGACATCCTTCTTCCTGCTGGTGATCTCTTTAGTGATATAAAGATCTATATAAAGGAATCAGGACCTCCTTCCTCTTGCTGGTGACTCCTCTAGTGATATAAAGGTCTATATAAAGGAATCAGGACCTCCTTCCTCCTGCTGGTGACCCCTCTAGTAAAATAAAGATCTATTAGGGGATCAGGACCACCTTCCTCCTGCTGGTGACCCCTCTAGTAAAATAAAGATCTATTAGGGGATCAGGACCTCCTTCCTCCTGCTGGTGACCCCTCTAGTAAAATAAAGATCTATTAGGGGATCAGGACCTCCTTCCTCCTGCTGGTGACCCCTCTAGTAAAATAAAGATCTATTAGGGGATCAGGACCACCTTCCTCCTGCTGGTGATCTTTCTAGTGATATAAATATCTATATAGAAGAATCAGGACCTATTTTCTCCTGCTGGTGACCCCTCTCAAGGCCATCTTAATGCATGGGAACCCCTGGGCAGAGCCCAGGGGCCCCAGGTGCATGGGGGTCCCATAATAATCTTTAATTATATCATACTTGCCCACTGTCCCAGATTTGCCAGTACGGTCACGCTTTTTACTAAGCTGTCCCGGGATGGCCAGCAGCGTCCCAGAACCTGTATTGTGCCCTCCTGACTCCCCCTGTACTGTGCCCTTCTGCACCCCCTTTTCTGCATCCTTTTTGTTGATTAATCTTTGATTTGTGGCATTTTTCTTACTGTTTAAAATCAATTCTAAAGTACTAATACATATATGTTTAATTCTATCAACTATTTATACTTTAATTCTTGGGCGTAGGTGCGTAAATTGGGGCAGGCTGGTAGGGGACCCAGTGCATTACTTTGGAGCGGGCTGGTATGGGCCCCAGTGCATTACTTTGGAGCAGGCTGGTAGGGGCCCCAGTGCATTACTTTGGAGTGGGCTGGTATGGGCCCCGGTGCATTACTTTGGAGCAGGCTGGTAGGGGCCCCAGTGCATTACTTTGGAGCGGGCTGGTATGGGCCCAGGTGCATTACTTTGGAGCAGGCTGGTAGGGGCCCCAGTGCAGTACTTTGGAATGGGCTGGCAGGGGCCCCAGTGCATTACTTTGGAGTGGGCTGGTAGGGGCCCCAGTGCATTACTTTGCCCAGGAGCCCATGGTGCTGATAAGACGACCCTGACCCCTCTAGTGATATAAAAATCTATATTGAGTAATCGGGACCTCCTTGCTCCTGCTGGTGACCCCTCTATTGATATAAAGATCTATATTGAGGAATCAGGACCTCCTTCCTCCTGCTGGTGACCCCTCTAGTGATAACGATCTATATTGAGGAATCAGGACATCCTTCTTCCTGCTGGTGGTGATCCCTCTAGTGATATAAAGATCTATATAAAGGAATCAGGACCTCCTTCCTCCTGCTGGTGACCCCTCTAGTGATATAAAGATCTATGGAGAGGAATCAGGACCTCCTTCCTTCTGCTGGTGATCCCTCTAGTGATATAAAGATCTATATTGAGGAATCAGGACCTCCTTCCTTCTGCTGGTGATCCCTCTAGTGATATAAAGATCTATATTGAGGAATCAGGACCTCCTTCCTCTTGCTGGTGATCGCTCTAGTAAAATAAAGATCTATTTAGGGGATCAGGACCTCCTTCCTCCTGCTGGTGATCGCTCTAGTAAAATAAAGATCTATTTAGGGGATCAGGACCTCCTTCCTCCTGCTGGTGATCTTTCTAGTGATATACATATCTATATAGGAGATTCAGGACCTCCTTTTTCCTTCTGGTGACCCCTCTAGTGATATAAAGATCTATATGGAGGAATCAGGACCTCCTTCCTCCTGCTGGTGACCCCTCTAGTGATAAAGATCTATATAGAAGAATCAGGACCTCCTTCCTCCTGCTGGTGATCCCTCTACTGATATAAAGATCTATATAAAGGAATCAGGACCTTCTTCCTCCAGCTGGTGATCCCTCTAGTGATATAAAGATCTATATAAAGGAATCAGGACCTCCTTCCTCTTGCTGGTGATCGCTCTAGTAAAATAAAGATCTATTTAGGGGATCAGGACCTCCTTCCTCCTGGTGGTGAACTTTCTAGTGATATAAATATCTATATAGGAGAGTCAGGACCCAATTTCTCCTGCTGGTGCCCCCTTTAGTGATATAAAGGTCTATATAGAGGAATCAGGACCTTCTTCCTCCTGCTGGTGACCCCTCTAGTGATATAAAGATCTATATGGGGGATCAGGACCTCCTTCCTCTTGCTGGTGATCCCTCTATATAAAGATCTATATGGGGGATCAGGACCTCCTTCTTCCTGCTGGTGATCCCTCTAGTTATGTACCCCATGACTGTATTTTCTTTCCCCACTGCAAGGCTGAACCATTGGTTAATTTTGCAATCATGTGAATTGAGCACCCCCAGGTCTTTTGCCTCTATAGTTCTGTCCAAAACTGTACCCCTTAATATTGTACCACGATTAGAAGACCCTCTCGTACCCCTGAGAGTCCCCTGCCATGCCTGGTCCTCTGTGACACGAACACCCCAGAGTCAGCCATATGAAGTGAAGGAAGCCGAGCCTGAATAAGCCGTGCCCAGCGTGGCACCGCGCCAACCCACTGTTTACATGACACAGTGAAAATATTTGGCAGCCCCCTCCGCTCTGCTGAGATCATGTTTATTTTTCTTCACGGTTTATCTTCAAAGTCACTAATTGATCTGTTTCGGCGGCTTGGAACAAAACATATCCCTTTTTAATCCCGTCCCCACCTTTGTTTTTCCGTTATCAGGGGATTCATTTGGCAGAATTGGTGTTAGAATCTTAAAGGGCCGGGATCAGCTGCTTTGAATGGGTGCTCATGTTAATGGCGTCCAGATTTAGTCAGGAGAGCCTGGGGGCTTTGTGGCCATGAGACAGTCTGAACAAGTAGACTGGAGTAGTTACAATAGAGGAGATCAGGGTGTGCCACCCAAGGCTGGGATAGGTGACACAATCACTTTTCTATAAGAAGTAATACTCAGCACTCCAGCAGATAGTAATAAAAAAAAAAAAAGAAAGCTTATTGGGGACATTTTATTATGTGCACCAGCTTGGTAGCAAGAATAATGAAATGCGTAGCTCTATTCATAAAGCATGCAGACATAATCAAGTGGTTTCATTGTTATTCCATCAAACATTACAATGGGATAAATTCCTGATCTTAGTGTGATCGTAGAGTGATTGTTGGAAGCAGAAGTGGCAGTTACGGCTTCTTGGAAACTGCAAACCTCAAGAGATTTCCAAGAAAAATGGCGAGAAAAAAATGAAGGCGATATTAAACCCAAAAGCAAACATTTATTACACTCACCGGACACTTTATAAGGTACACATGGCTAGTCCCGGGTTGGACCCCCTTTTGCCTTCATTCTTCTACAACCTTCTACAACAAGGTGTTGGAAACGTTCCTCAGAGATTTTGCTCCGTAGTGACATGATAACATCACACAGTTGCTGCAGATTTGTCGGCTGCACATCCATGATGGGAATGGAATACCAGCAAGTAAAATTGCAATTTTTTTTTGTGATTGGCTCACTGATTTTCTCAGAAGTCTGCACTAAATTCTTTTTTTGGGAGCCACCCCCCCCCCCCCCCCGCAGTTGGTCAGTCAATCCCCCCATCACTCGGTCGATCCACCATCGCTCGCTCATCCGCCCACCAGCCCCATCTAGATCACGGGCCGGTTCCCGCTTCTCCTCTCGGCCAATCGGGTCTTTTTTTTTTTTAAATAACAAACATGTTATACTTACCTCCACTGTGCAGCTCGTTTTGCACAGAGTGGCCCCGAACCTGGTCTTCTGGGGTCCCTCGGCAGCTGTCTTGGCTCCCCCCCCCCCTGCAAGGACTTAACACCTTTATGCATGGTGTTGAGTGCTTGCGGGCACGCTCCTGTGATACAGCCGGCGGCCATAGCCGCTCACTGTATCACTCGGCCCCGCCCCCGGCGCGCCGCATCATTGGATGTGATTGACAGCAGCACGAGCCAATGACTGCGCTGTTTTCAATCCATCCACTGTAACCAATCAATGGCCAGGCTGAGCGGCGAGAGGATGTCGGGGGTGAGCGTGGGACTTTCGAGGGGCCAGGTAAGTAAAACGGGGGGCCTGGGGGGGCCGGTATCATCGGATGTTTTTTCACCTGCATGCATAGAATGCATGCAGGTGAAAAAACTTTTACCGTTACAGCCCCTTTAATCAGGAGACAGACAGCCCTGCCTTGCCTTAGGAGGCTGCTCCTCACTCCAGGCTCCCCTCCCAACAGGCGTTGCCTTTCCTCCTGAGACTCCCCGGCCAATCGGGTCTCAGGACCCGCTTCCTGATTGACCAGGAGGAGAATCAGAAAGACTATAGCGAATATTAATTGTGCAAAATCAGGCTCACTTCTGCATAGAAACCAATGAGCTCCTAATCCCAGCTTGTTCAATTAAGCTTTGGTAATAAAACCTGGAAGCTCATTGGTTTCTATGTAGAAGTGAGCCTGATTTTGCACTTTCCAGCTTTAGTAAATAAACCCCATTATGTACTTAAAAGTGGGGTATGCCCGTATTTCTAATTTGATGCAGACCCTGCAACGTTTCTCATGAGAACACTGAAAGTGCACCAGCTGATTATAATGAACCAGACCCTCCCATTCAATCAGTCTGATGAAACAGCCATTTGTTCAGAACAGAGAAAGGTAGGAATCTGCTGCAAACTTTGTGAAAATCCCTGCAATGTACATACCGTAGATGACCCAGAGGGGACTGATTTTTTTTATCAACAAAAGTGGAATTACACTTTAAATCCCGTATGTTTAGAATCCCTAAATAGAAATTCCATCCTCTAATCTATTGGATGGTTTGGCACGCTAGACTGGACTGTCTTTGAGGTGAGCTTCTACCCACATGCAAATATTCACTTCTATAAAACACACAGCCCAAAGTGAACTTGTAAGAAAAGGAAATTCATGCAAAACGTGGGGTGAGTCCTGTACATGACTCCTTGGAAGAAATACAAGTGATAACATCCACTATTATTCCAATCTGAACCACACAGAAGGATTTATTACCATAATAGACTCCACTTTCTGAGCTGCCCACCTACCCGTCTGTGCTTATTGTGGCTAGTGTTACATTGTATCACTGGCAGCATAGAGTACATCCGGAAAGTATTCACAACACTTCACTTTTTCCACATTTTGTTATGTTACAGCCTGTTCCAAAATGGATCATTATTTTCCTCAAAAGCCGCGTACACGCGACCGGTTTAGCCGTCATAATAAACTCCGACGGTTTCTCAGACGTAACTCCGACGGAATTCCATTCAAGCGGTCCTGCCTACACACGGCCAACCCAAAGTTCAACCAAAGTCCGACCGTCCAGAACACGGTGACGTACAACACTTACGGCGGGACTAGAAAAAGGAAGTTCAATAGCCAGTAGCCAATAGCTTCCGTCTCGTACTTGCTTCAGAGCATGCGCCGTTTTTGGTCCGTCGGAACAGCATACAGACAATCCGTTTTCCCGATAGGAATTGGGTCCGTCGGAAAGATTTAGAACATGTTCCATTTCTAGGTCCGTCAGATTTTTCCAAAGAAAAAGTTAGATGAGGCCTACACACGATCGGTATATACGATGAAAATCTTCTGTTTGACTTTTTCTTGCGTGCAACGTCTGGGGACCTTGTGTGGCCACTCTGATACGAAGAAAATTTGGCCAGTGCCTTCAATGATCCTCAACAATGTATCTGTGAAAGGAATGCTTGTAAATAAATTTTATGGTTAAATATTAATAAAATGGACGGTGCAGCCAATTTACTCCAAAATGGGTGTCGTCTGGTTATTATAGGTGAAGTAGGGTTATGGTATTATAGGTATAGGCAGTTTGCATCTGTATTACCATAGTCAAGACTGATTTTACTGTTGTGGGTTTAGTAACACTTGAACTCCAAACTGATGACCTGTAACAGCTTGTAACCTATGGACAGTATTGAGTACCATAGGTTGTCACTGTTTAAAGGGTGCTCATATTTTTAAGGCTTGACATGTTTAACATCTTTAGTATGTAATCACTTGATGCAAGCACTTTTATATTTCATCCAAAAAATTGGGTAATACCAGGAACATACCTTGTCCAGGTGACAAAAAGGGGTTAATTTTCATTGCACATTTTACGTGATACAGTCAGGAAATCTTTGGATTCCCTATAAAAAGGATTACATTCTCAGGTATACTATTAATCTAACACATTCCCGCAGTCAGCAATGTGATCCAGCTGCCCCCCCCCCCCCCTGCCCGCCGGTGTACACGGGCCGCTCACAGACTCTCCCCACTGAGCAGAAGTCCTGGGTAATAGCTGTCATCTGTTAACTCCACTTTAATTCCTTGGCCGGCACCCACACCCCGACCCCGGCCTGTAATTCAACGCCGATTTCAAATGTCTCCTCGGCAGCAGCTGTGAGCCGTGTTTTTCTATTTAAGAAATAAGAAAAACAACCATCAAGCCACATCAGGACTGACCCCCTCTTTCCCGGGATGAGCAAAAAACCATGTCCTGACTCAAGAGCAGCCAACTTGGACAGTTCGAGAGAGACGGCCAATCTAAACAGAGAATGCGAGTGGCTTTGAAGCGAGATCAGATCATTTCGCCTCCCCTCTAACCCCTCTGCTGATACAATGGGTTTTATTAAAAACATTTGCAAGAAGTAATGAAACTGGACTTTGCCAGATTCGGATGGTGGTGTGTCATGTGACCTTTATCAGAAGCAGAGCTGTGCCGGGTTTCATGTCCAGCCAGACATATTTTACATGCGATCCATGTCTGAGCCAGCAACTTGGCTACAATCCAATGGACTGGATCTTTATGTTACCCGCTCAATCACTCGGCCCATAGGCCTTCTTGATAACTTCTACACATCAACCAGATGCTCAGTGTGTCTGCCTTAAAGCATAACTAAACTCCCATAAGGGAGTTTGTTCCACTTTAACACTTTCCCCTTCCCCAAACAGAATTGCTTGAAATTTTTTGGCTCTTGCCGTATTTTAAAAATATTTAAAAACGCTTAGGCCTGCCCCTTGCCACCATTCCAGCCTAGGTCAGAATTGTGTATAATGGTTCGAGAAAGGTTGACCGCACTCCCAGGTATGAAGCAGTGCTGATTACTTTATTGAAGATAAAAATCCATCAAGATACATCATAAGACATCATGAGACCTCTATGCAGGCATGGCAAGATTAATCAATTAATTAATCTTGCCATGCCTGCATAGAGGTCTCATGATGTCTTATGATGTATCTTGATGGATTTTCATCTTCAATAAAGTAATCATCACTGCTTCCTACCTAGGAGTGCGGTCAACCTTTCTTGAACCATTGGCTCTTATCCAGGCTGTGGACTGGACCTGCAACCACAAGGTTGAAGGGAGCAATCATTCCCACCTGGAGCGGCACAGCTCTGTCTTTGTATCAGTTATCAGAATTATGTATACCTGATCCTGCAGCCTCCTGGGATACGTATGTCATATCTCCCAGGAGGCTGCAGGATTGTCACACAGAGTGGGCGAGGGGTGGTCTGGAGAGCAGGTCCGGGGCATCATCTGAGCTGTCTGCCTACACACAGAAGATTCAACCAGCTGAAGAGGACCTAAGAGGGCGGCGTGGGACCCACTGTGTGGCACCCAAACAGAGGAACAAATCTGAATCTGCAGTGTGGGTATGTGCTTTGAAGAACACTACAGCACTACAGGTAAGTGAGGAAAAAAGCCATTGGGGTGGAGTAAGTTGAGTTTCACTTCTTATCTAAGGCATATATTAGGTTTTTCTTCATTTGACAATCCATCAGAGACGCTAGATCAACAGGTAAAAAATAAAAGTGAACGGCTTCAGCCTTGAGCTCCTCCTGAGCCCCTGATACATTTCACCCCACCTATCTGGGCTTAATCATAGATTAATCTTTGTCCTCTGTGATTAGGCCAGAATCGGTGGGGTGAAATGCATCAGTGACGGGGCTCAAGAGGAGCTCAAGGCTGAGGCTGTTTACTTTTCTTTTCATCTGTTGAGCTAGTGGTAAGCAGCATCTCTCATCCCCTCATACTTCCCTGCTTTCTGGATTAAACATAAGATATCCTTCACCCTTATATTTCTGTGAGACACTCGATCTACCAGAGCACTTTGAGTGGCACTGTAAGTGGTATTGGGTATAGTGAGCATATCCATCTTTTTATATTTTACTTATAGATCACTCTCTCCCTCGCTTGTGATCCAGCACGGGTTTCCTTTTTGTTGCATGGGTGCCGCCACTTCTGGGTTTCACCTGGATTGCTCTACAGGAAATCAGGGGAGAGTTATCTTGATCAATGCCACATTCAATCAGAAGACAGCTCTCCTGATTGTGAAAGAGTATGTGAACATACAGGGTACTGGCGCAAAGAATCACAAATATAAATCTAGTATGCCAATCATTTGTGCCTGCTGCAGTCAAAAAAGGCCCTCAATGGTGTCACTAGGGGGGGCAGAGGGGGCCTTGACCCCCCCAACATTATGCTGTGCCCCACCATGTGCCCCCCCCAATTAAAAAAAACATTTTTTTTTTTTTTTTTTACAAAAAGGCAATGTCTTTTTTTTGCATTCGTAGTGGATGCGCCACATCTTACTCAGGCCGCCGCTGGAGTAACACAGTCTCTATTGAAAGGGAGAGCATCCCCAGTCAGTTCCTGCGGGTGATTCCTCCCCCCTCCCTCTGCTCGCTGACACTGCATAATGCGAGCGCTCACACAACCACGGCCGCCCGATCTGCTCCTTCCCCTGCATCCTCATTGGCAGGGAGAAGTGCGAGTTGCAGGAAGGACTCCACCAGGACTCTCAGTTACTGAAAAAACAGACTGATTTCTCCCGTCCTTGGGACAGGAGAACCAGCCTGTAAATTCCAAGAGATGCCAGACCAGCACTGTCAATAGTAGGGGCAGGACAGCAAGAGGAGGCTGGGGAACTCGGCAGTGGCAGAACACCAGGGCCCGGTGGCAAGACAACCTTTGCAACCCTGATAGTTCTCCCACTGCTTTGGACCCTTATATTTTCTTGGTATGCTGGTGACATATATCTCTTGTTTTCTGCCACCCTGGGGGGCCCCAATACAGTAGGAAGGGAGCTCACTGCAGAACATGTGAAAGGGCCCGTTGTGGGATCGTAGTAAAGGGCCCCAGGATATATATATATATATATATATTTTTTTTTTTTTTTCCAGGGTCCAGAATGCTGGTCTGTGCTTTCCCCTGTGTATCTCTCTACGCCGTGTGTGTTCCAAGCCTCACTCTCACCCCCAGGGTTTCCCTTTTGTTGCATGGGTGCCACCACTTCTGGGTTTCACCTAGATTGCTCTACAGGAAATCAGGAGACAGTTCTCTTGATCAATGCCACATGCAATCATTTGCATTTTATAGTTGCCCCCCTACTTTTGTCCCTGTCCCCCCATGTGCCCCGTCTAAATTTGAAAGCTGGAGACGTCACTGCCTCCGCGCTAGCGGGTGAGGTATATAAGAAAAAAACGTGTTTGTGGACTGCGCCAACTAGTTAGAAAAAATTTGTGTACCACCACTATGTGTTAATTACCATAGACTATATATATATTTCGATTTTCCTAACAGTGCACTATGTGAATAACTATATTTCTAAGTCAGACACTAAGGATTGTGCACTTCAAAAGACGCTCATGTGGCCAAATGAAAAACATATGAAAAATGCGTGTTCTAAACAATAGGGTTCAGACCTGCATAAATACGAACATGTGTAAGAAACAAAAAAATATACAAATATATATATAAATAACTATTGTGACAAATAACCATTCAATATATAATTTTTTAATAAAAAGTTCAATACACTCAGTGCAATGAGTGATTCCAAGTAGCTGACAAGTCCCAGATAAGTAGCCTCTGTGAGTGATAAGCCAGTTCCTATGGATTCATCTCTTATTGGTGCAACTAATGCCGCGTACACACGAGCGGACTTTACGGCGGACTTTGCCCGGCGGACTTTTCGACGTACTTTCCGACAGACTTTGTGAACGAACGGACTTGCCTACACACAATCCACCAAAGTCCGTCGAATTCGTACGTGATGACGTACGACCGGACTAAAACAAGGAAGTTCATAGCCAGTAGCCAATAGCTGCCCTAGCGTGGCTTTTTGTCCGTCGAACTAGCATACAGACGGCGGACTTTTCGACCGGACTCGATTTCAACGGATAAATTTTAAACAAGTTTCAAATCTAATTCCGTCCAACTTTTGAGAAAACAAAGTCCGCTGGAGCCCACACACATCGAATTGTCCGGCGAAATCCAGTCCGCCGGGCAAAGTCCGCCGTAAAGTCCGCTCGTGTGTACGCGGCATAAGTATCACCCTTTTGTGATTCCACCACCACTAATAGATTGGCCACTCACCAGATACAGGTGAATGTGCGCCTTTGGTTCATTAATTGGACAATCACTCCACACAATGGATCAATCTGCACCCTCTTCAGGCTACCGGTTCTCATGGAAAATAAATGGCCATCATGGTGTAGTATGTCTAAACTTATTTATTGAAAAGGTTCTATTAGGTTCTATAAAAGACTATTGCACTCACATATTTCTGTGCCCATAAGCCGGCACCAAGCTATTCCAGGGTCCGGAATGCTGGTCTGTGCTTTCCCCTGTGTATCTCCTACGCCGCCTGTGTTCCAAGCCTCACTCTCACCCCCAGGGTTTCCCTTTTGTTGCATGGGTGCAACCACTTCTGGGTTTCACCTGGATTGCTCTACAGGAAATCAGGAGACAGTTCTATTGATCAATGCCACATTCAATCAGACAGCTCTCCTGATTGGTGCCGCTATTTATTGGGAAACGATTTTAGCTCAATGTTCAAACAACATGATACTACACCAAAGTAGAGCCCCCATGCTGCAGTAAGCTTACTTGTCTATCATGCCAGCTTTCAGGTGTCACAGTCTGAAGTCAGGCTCGAAGGCCAGTAGTTATAGCAGTAGAGCAGCACCCACTGACCAGCAGGACAGGTATTCCAACAGGTCACCCTGGCAGATGATGTGGGCTCACCTGAGGCACAATTACACAGGGGCTAGGTTTCCTCTATACAGATCATGCTTCTACAGGGCGTAGGGAGTCTGGGACCACTGGCTGGCACATGCTATCCGTGCAGCCTTATTTAAGGCTCTGGTCTGCCTCCGGCTTGCCCTTATAAAGCACACATTGCTTACAGTCGAAATCGAATTATTATCACACACCTATCATCACACCGATGTGGGAATAGATTTCTCCAAACCAACTATTTTCCTGAATGGCGTCCTGTGCCTCTCCTGACATTTTGATTTATATTTTGACTTGCTTCAAGCTTCTGATATGGAATCGCTTCAATTGAGCTTATACATGTGGTCATTCTCCATTTTGTTCCCCTGACGAAGGTGTAAAGAACCCGAAACCGGTATGTGTAATTGCGCCATGCTGTGGCAGCCCAATTTGGTCTTCAAGGGGTCAATCTCGCCCATTCTGAGCTAGGGAAATTACTATTAGAAGAAGACCATTCAAAACTTATTTTGCAATATTACTTTGCCCCGGTTGACCTCTTCTTCACCTAGGATGGAGAGATTGGAAGCTCAGTGGAGAACTGATATCCTATCCCTTACAAAGGAATCTTAGACGAGGTCACCGAATCCTTGTTGCCGTCTGTGATTTCGGCCAGAGACAAAATTATCCAGCTTAATTACCTCCACTGAGTGTATTATACACCCGCACGTCTTCATAAGATGGGCAGGGTGGAAACACCAGAATGCCATAGGTGCAGGGCTGAGGTAGGGGATTACTTTCATATGGTATGGCATTGTCCTCAGGTGAGAAAGTTTTGGCCAGCAATTATGAAATTCTTAGAGGAAAAACTAGCCCTTCCAAACATATATGCTGCGGCCAGATGCCTACTGGGTGACTTTGGGGAGGAGGAATTGTCCGAATCCAAAAAGACTTTTTTAAGAATACTCTTTTTCTATGCTAAAAAGGCATTGGCTCTAAAATGGAAGGATACAAGGCCTCCGCCCTCCTCTACTGGGTGGACCTGGTTAATGGAGCTCTACCGAATTATAAATTGACCTACATTTCCAGGGGTTGCCCACAAAAGTTTAACAAAATATGGGCTGGTTGGAATAAAATGGTGTCTGGAGATATAGAGGTGTAAATGCAGGTCAGACGGGACCAGGATTGGTTCATATATTCATCAGCGAAATAAATACTTCTGCATAGCAAAGGTACTGAGTTTATTAGTGTGCTTTCAAAAGTGGATTACTTCATTTACAATGTTGAGTTTTGTTTGGTTTTCTTAATTTACATGCTCTGTATTCAGGGGTACCCCCCGAGGTAAAGAAGGTTGGAATTAAACACAGCTGAATATACAGAATGCTAGTAATATAAGCACTGTGGCATTGAAGCTAATCCTTCCGAATCTGTATGTTACTGATTCTTCATTCGATGGATATTATCCTCTGTAACAGCAATGTTTTGAATAATGTAAATTTTCTTACTTGATATATGAATAAATTTACCCTTAAAAAAAAATAGAAGGATGGGGGGCTATACAGTTGCTAGGAAACACTTTGGGAGGTCAAACGATTTGTAGCTGGATGGAGACCAAGTAGCATTGGTGCCAAGGCGAGGCAGCAGGCCTCAGAACCACTGATCTAGTGACTCCAAGTGCATCTCTGTGCTCCTCCATGATTTCAAGTGCTCCCCAGATCATCAAGTCAATTGTGTGACATGTTAAATGGTTTATCCCCTCAACACCCCTGGTGGCCATCAAAGCAAAGGGTCTGTTTCTGCTCACTGTGCCCGGGCTCATGAGGACATGGGATCCATTGACTCATCACATGCCTGATGAAGAGATCCTGCGTGGTCTTGAAATTTTGCACTGACACTATTTTTGATGTGCTATCTTCAACTAGCGTTTGGACCATTGATTACGGATCCATGGTGTGCTGGTGACATACGTTCTCACCCTAGCCTCTGGTTCTCTGTGACTCCTATACACCTCTGTGATTCAAAGTGCACCCTAGAGCATCCTCATCTAGTGACTCCAAGTGTGTTCGGTGTACCTCCATGACACCTGTGCTTCTGTATCATCTGAACAGTCCTTCTCTCAATGGATTTGGACCCCTGTCCAAGACATTGACTGAGGTAACCCTTTTGATTCCCTGATATAAATTGGCTAAATAAACATATTTTGCTGGAATCTTATTTGAATTACCACTTTTAGACTTTAATATTCTGATGTGGTGCTCCTGTTCTTGCTTATTCCTTCAGTTTCAATACCGGGTGGCTCTTGAAACCCTTCTTCATGTGAAAGCTGCCTGACTAAACACTACACACCCTCATTTCCACACTACCTTAGAGGAAAGAGAACCATCTTGGGGATCCAGTGCCCCCTTCCATTCCTCAAATAGCCTTGTAATCCAGGTCCTTGTGTATGGCATCACATCACATCACACTACCATTTGTTCAAGATCTCACACCCAGACTGCCGAGTAGTCAATGAAGAAGGAAAAGCAAAGTATTGAGCCATTCAACTGCTGACTCTTCTCTCTCCTTATAACAGCATGTTCCCTGTCAGCACATGTACACTGTAGCAGAGCCTGGTTGGCTCCATCTGTCATGTTTAGGCTCACAATTTTCCACCCATTAATTTTTAAATCAAAGTTTTCAAACCAAAGTGTGCTGATAGGGCCACGGGTCAAATTTCATCCAATTCAGCAAGAATGGGCCATAATTGGATTCCTGTGAGGTTTAGACAACTGATTTCTGATAAGGGATATGTGTCTACCAAACTATATCAACCAAGAAGAAAGGATTATAGCAGCCATTTTTACATGGAACCCTAAGGTTCCTCCAGAGGTTGCTTGGTAGTCCTTGAGCTGTGGATGATTGACCTTCCATTTGATGGTATCTGCATAGTTTTGGAGCCAATACCACTTAGCAGAGACAGCTGTATGAAACCAATGACTTTTTTAGTTGTCTGTAAGGGTGACAGTCTGACGACAACTGTAAAGGAGTTGTTCTTCCCATTGACCACCAGTGTAAGGAACATTCTTCCCATTGACCACCAATTTAAGGAATATTCTTCCTATTGCTCACCAATGTAAGGAGGACATTTGTCCCATTGACCACCAATGTAAGGAGCATTCTTCACATTGACTACTGATGTAAAGAACATTCTTCTTACTGCTCACCAGTGTAAGGGGGACATTTAACCTATTGACCTCCAATGTAAGGAGCATTTTTCCCTTTGGCCACCAATGCAAAGAACATTCTTCCCATCGCCCACCAATGAAAGGGGGACATTTATCACATTGACCACCAATGTAAGGAGCATTCTTCCCATTGACCACTGATCTAAATAACATTCTTCTTATTGCTCACCAGTGTAAGGGGAACACTTAACCCATTGACCACCAATGTAAGGGGCATTCTTCTCATTGGCCACTGATGTAAAGAACATTCTTTTTACTGCTCACTAGTGTAAGGGAGACATTTAACCGATTGACCACCAATGTATGGACATTCTTCTCACTAACTCCAAATTAATTGGTTTTAGCAAGAATTCTACAAGACCTGAAAACTATTTTAAGGGTTGCACTGGGATTAAAAGGTTGAAAAGCCTGAATTAGAGAGACGGAAGGACAGAGGGTTAGATAGGGAAAGTGAGGGAGCCGGAATGTGCTCCATAAGATCTCTATTCAATTTTTATAGGGATCCTGCATAAGTGATATATAATGCTACTGAGCAATTTAACTCCTTGTTGTCAAACGCCTCCTGTACTGTAATTTCACTCTATTGCCAGTAAGGTGACAGAAAACAAGAAGTTAAAGTCACCCACGTAGTTTAACCCAATTAGGTCCCACTCGTTTAATTGCTCTTTTGAAAAGCTGGGAAAAGTCAAGATGCCGGAAAGCCATTTCCTTCTGAAAATAACGAAGCGAGCGACCATGATCACCCTGTTTAATAATCCCTCCGTCTTTATGAGCGAAACCCTCCAATGTCATTTGCTCCCGCTTAACGTTACATAAATATACAGTGTGGCGGACGTCCTGCCTGGATGTTTGAATGGAAAAGGTGCTCATTAAAAGTCCTCGGGACACAGGCTCGCTGTTCCACGCACGGGAGACCGCCACTCCATGAGAGAGCTCATTTGTGGAAGCTCAGGCCCGGAGAGCTGCATGTAGGCTGACTGTACATCCTGCAAGGAAGGAAGTTTAGGTGAGACTGTTATTTCAGGTCTCTGCAGAAGCCTTGTTTATTGAAATTGGATCCCTTTTAAAGAGGAGCCGGGGGGGGGGGGGGGGGGGAGTTCTGGTTGTGTTGGCTGTGGGGAGCCCAATCAAAGTGCCAGGGGTGAGACAAGCTGTGATGCCACCTGTAACGAGATCACCCAGACAGGCAGATAAATAGCGTCAATAAACGAGCTCAGCTATAAAACAGATGTTCAGCCTGGTGGTGGGTAACATCTGTATGAGGCTGGCCTCCTGGTGGTGGGTAACATCTGTATGAGGCTGGCCTCTTGGGAGGCTTCTGGATAGGCTCCAGGGGGGTCATCTGCTGCTACTGCAGTGGAACCAAGGAGGGGTAAGACACAACAGATTTGTGTGCTGGGCTCTGACTTTTCAGTTATTATTATAACATTTAACAGCGTCAAAATAAAGATTAAAATCAACAAATTCCCACCAGTCTGTGAAGTCAGAGTCTTGGACCTCATAAGCGAATATAAAGTCTTGAGATGTGTACAGAGAGCAAAACCAACCTGCTTGGGTTTCTGTTTTACATGGAGACGTAGCTGCGCTGCACCATGCCACCTCTCTGGAAAGGATGGGTGGGCGATTTTGGCAAATTTGATTATGTCCTGAAAAAAACAACTATTTTAACATTGTCATTATTTCTTCGAGGTCATGTGTGGTCTTTGTTTATCAACAATGGTGAAAAAAAGGTTCCTCGAGTTGGGATTTTAAACTGACCACAAACAGTAATTGTAAAAAATTACAAATTTATTGATATATGTAAGACAAATGACATAAATGACAAAACATTCAAGATGATAAAAACAAACACATGTGTTGGGGGCAGATGTAAAACCGGCTGAAAGGGAAGCCCAAAAGCTGTGTTAGGGTTTGCATTTGCTTAAGAAGTAGGGTTACTATCGGGTGTTAGGGCGAGGTTACATTACAGTCAAGGTCAGAGCTAGGGTTTGGTTTACCATAAGGGTTAATGTTTGGGTTAGGTTACAGTTAGGGTCAAAACTATAGTTAAGGTTACTATTAGAGTTAGTGTTAGGGTTAAAATGAGGGTTAATTGCTAGGATTAGGTTACAGTTAGAGTCATAGCTATGTTTGGGGTTACCATTACAGTTATTGTTAGAGTTAGGGTTATTATTAGGGTTAATGGTGGGGTTAGGTTATCGTCAGGGTCATAGCTAGGATTTGGGTTACTGTTAGGGTTGTTGCTAGGATTAGGGAAACCATTAGTGTTAAATTGCTAGGATTAGGTTACAATTAGTGCCAAAGCTACTAGTAGGGCTACCATTAGGGTTAGTGTTAGAGTCAAAGTTACCAATATAGTTAGTGGAGGGGTTAGGTTACAGTCAGGGTCAGAGCTAGGATTAGGGTTACCATTATGGTTAGTGATAGAGGTAGGGTTACTATCGGGGTTAGGGCGAGGTTAAGTTACAGCCATGGTTAGAGCTAGGGTTTGGCTTACCATTGGGGTATATTTGGAATCAGAGCTAGCGTTAAGGGTAAGGGCGAGGTTAGGCTGAGGTTAAGTTACAGCCAGGGTCAGAGCTAGGGTTTGGGTTACCATTAGGGTTAGTGCTAGAGTAAGGGTTACTATCGTGGGTTAGGGCAATGTTATGTTACACTCAGGGTCATAGCTAGGGCTTGGTTTACAGTTAGAGTTAGTGCTAGGGTTAGGGATACCATTATGTTTAGTGCTAGGCTTAGGTTACAGTCAGGGTCAGAGACAGGGTTACTATTAGGGTTAATTAGCAAGGTTAACTTACGGTCACTGTTTAGAGATAGGATTAAGGTTGCTTTTAGGGGTAGTGCCAGCGTTAGGTTTACCATTAGGGTTAGGTCTAGGGTTAGGTGATGGTTATGGTCAGAGCTAGTGTTAACCTCAACATTAGGGTCAGGATTACAGTTAGGGTTAATGTTAGGGTTATTATTAGGTTTAGCACTATAGTTAAAGTTAGTGCTCGGTTTAGATTACCATTGGAGTTAGTGCTGAGGTTAGGTTATACTCATGGTCAGAGTTAGGGTTAATATTAGGGTTAGTGCATGGGTTGGGATTACCATTACGATTAGTGCTAGGCTTAGGTTACAGTCAGGGTCAGAGTTAAGGTTACTATTAGGTAAGAGTCAGGGTTAAGATAGGGTTATGGGTACAATGAGGGTCAGGGTTAGTGTCAGAGCTACCATTAGGGTTAGCACTAGAATTATATTTAGTGCTAGGTTTAGGGTTACCATTTGGGTTAGTATTAAGGTACCATTAGGGCCCTTTCACACTGGGGCGGGTGTCGGCGGTAAAGCGCCGCTATTGTAAGTGGCGCTTTACCTAAGGTATGCGGCCGCTAGTGGGGCGGTTTTACCCCAGCTGGCGGCCGAGAAATGGTTAAAAACCACCGCAAAGCAGCGCTTTGCCGGCGGTATTGCCGCGTCGTCCCATTGATTTCAATGGGCAGGAGTGGTGAAGGAGCGGTATACACACCGCTCCTTCACCGCTCCGCAGATACTGCTAGCAGGACTTTTTTTACCGTCCTGCCAGCGCATCGCTCCAGTGTGAAAGCCCCGAGGGTATGAAAGGGTATGAGAGGGAATGAAAGCAGCGGCACTTTCGGGTCGGTTTGCAGGCGCTATTATTAGCGCAATAGCGCCTGCAAACCGCCCCAGTGTGAAAGGACCCTTAGGGTTAAGATTAATATTAGAGTTAGGGTTACTGTCAGGGTCAGTGCTAAGGTTAAGGATGTAATTCAGACTAGATATAGCTTTTTAAGTACAAGAACAGATCAAGGATAGAATTTTTTTTTTTAAAGTTGAATTTTTTTTAATAAAATTTTTCATTAAATGCAAAGTGTGTTGCAATGTGCATTGTACCACGTTACGAAGGTGTGGATGCTTCTGTTATGCCCCGTACACACGGAAAATGTGTGATAGGACCTTGTTGTCGGAAATTCTGACCGTGTGTGGGCTCCATCACACATTTTCCATAGGAATTTCGGACACACAAAGTTCGAGAGCTTGCTATAAAATTTTCCGACAACAAAATCCGTTGTCGGAATTTCCGATCGTGTGTACACAAATCCGACGCACAAAGTGCCACGCATGCTCAGAATAAATAAAGAGATGAAAGCTATTGGCCACTGCCCCGTTTATAGTCCCGACGTACGTGTTTTACATCACCGCGTTCAGAACGATCGGATTTTCCGACAACTTTGTGTGACCGTGTGTATGCAAGACAAGTTTGAGCCAACATCCGTCGGAAAAAATCCTAGGATTTTGTTGTCGGAATGTCTCACTCACCCCACTTTGGGGTGATTGGATCTGGTGAGTGGGGACCCTTGAAGGGGAGCACAAAAGTCACCAAGAACGTTTGAAAGCACCCCAGTCACGGTTTTGTTTGAAGAAAATCTGAACACGTTTTTTGCAGAAATTCATCACTTTATGGACTATGATCACTATCTAAATTCTGTTTGATGTTATGTTTATATGCCTGGATCGTTAGGCAGAGGTGCAGTTTATGTCTTTGTTCAGTGCAAATTCACCATATCATATGTTGTTTCTTTCTGAAGGTGCATCACTATTAACTATAGGTCTCTAGCTTTCACATTTTTAACACTTAATAGCTTATATTCTATTATGATTTCTCCTATCACATAGAGAAGTTTATAATTTGGCACAATCTATTGTTGGTTTTTGTAAACCTTCACTAGGGTATTTATGTATTTTTTGCTAACCTTCACTGAGGTATCTATTATAGCTTGTAACTACCACTTAATCAAGATACTGGAGGGACACAACCCCCCCCCCCCCCCTCGTTGTACCTGCTCATCCCATATAATCCTATAGGGAGCGCCATACCTCATTGTACATATATTTGTAACCAATGTACATTGACCCTAGTGGCGTCAGAAGGGGGGGCTGGGGTGGGCTGGAGCCCCAAATGGGTCCCCGAAAAGCACCCCGGGTCTCAGGCATGCACAATTGTATTAGTAGCCCCAAGCACCGCCAAGCGGGGACCGATCTGATCCCGAGCGCCGCCGAGTGCGGCCGAGTCACATAGCAGGTCCCGCCTTCTGGATCCTGCAGCACCTATGATGGATGTCCGACTGGTCCAATAGCGGGACCGTGGGACGTGTGACGTCCATCATAGGTGCTGCAGGCTCCAGAAGGCGGTTATTACAATGTGAAACTGACAGGTAGGTAGGTCAGTGTATGTATGTCAGATAGGTCAGTGTGTGTCAGGTAAGTCAGTGTGTGTCAGGTAGGTCAGTGCATGTCAGGTAGGTAGGTCAGTGTATGTTTGTCAGGTAGGTCAGTGAGTCAGGTAGGTCAGTGTGTGACAGGTAGGTCAGTGTATGTCAGGAAGGTCAGTGTGTGTCAGGTAGGTCAGTGTATGTATGTCAGGTAGGTCAGTGTATGTCAGGTAGGTCAGTGTGTGTCAGGTAGGTCAGTGCGTGTCAGGTAGGTCAGTGTATGTATGTCAAGTAGGTCAGTGTGTGTCAGGTAGGTCAGTGTATGTCAGGTAGGTCAGTGTGTGTCAGGTAGGTCAGTGCGTGTCAGGTAGGTCAGTGTATGTATGTCAAGTAGGTCAGTGTGTGTCAGGTAGGTCAGTGTATGTCAGGTAGGTCAGTGTATGTCAGGTAGGTAGGTCAGTGTATGTATGTCAGGTAGGTCAGTGTATGTCAGGTAGGTCAGTGCATGTCAGGTAGGTCAGTGTATGTCAGGTAGCTCAGTGTGTGACAGGTTGGTCAATGTATGTCAGGTAGGTCAGTGCGTGTCAGGTAGGTCAGTATGTGTATGTCAAGTAGGTCAGTGCGTGTCAGGTAGGTAGGTCAGTGTATGTATGTCAGGTAGGTCAGTGCGTATCAGGTAGGTCAGTGTATGTGTGTCAGGTAGGTAGGTCAGTGTATGTATGTCAGGTTGGTAGGTCAGTGTATGTATGTCAGGTAGGTAGGTCAGTGTATGTATGTCAGGTAGGTTAGTGTATGTTGTCAGGTAGGTAGGTTAGTGCGTGTCAGGTAGGTCAGTGCATGTCAGGTAGGTAGGTCAGTGCATGTCAGATAGGTAGGTCAGTGTGTGTCAGGTAGGTAGGTCAGTGCATGTCAGGTAGGTAGGTCAGAGTGTCAAGCAGGTGAGTTTAGTGGTCAGCATTGGCAGCAACCAGCAAGTGATCTTACCCCCGCCACACAACCCCCCCCTCCCCCGCACAGCCAAAAAACTCAGCGCCACTACCGCCACCGCCCCTCCCCCGCTGATTTTAAAGAGACGCATATTATTATATGCACAAAACTATCGCTATGCACGCTTGCAGTGTATTTTCTGCGCACAAATTCAATGCACTCAAACATGGCAGACGTTCGGTTCTCGTTTTTCAGAAAGTTCATGGTCAAAACTGATCGTTTTCCCAAAACACGAACAGCAACCGTTTTTCTCCTGATTCCACCCCCAGCACATATATATATTCCTCCTGTATTTTAATGTTTCCAGGCACGGAGCTCCCGGGGACAAGAAACATCTCCGAAGCCGCTCGCGCCATGCAAATCATTTTGTGTTTACACGCGAGCCGGTGAGTGTAACCGCAGACCCCGACCCAGATCATCCTGCAAAGCACGCCAACAGATGGGACGCTCAGCAGTAAACAAAACACATTCTCTTTCCAGCGTGGCGTGTCGCTTTATGCCTGGCAGGCGAGCAGAAAAGAACAGCCAGAGAGACCGCGTTACGCCTCTTTGCTGGGTGTGGGCTTCGCAGTCGGCTTCAGAAATCGTCCCGCAAACAAGCTGGGAATTGGATGGACGCGCCGGATTCACGCAGAGAGAGCAAAATTGAAAAAGCAGAAAAAAAAAAAAAAGTTTCAGAAAGAGATAAAAATCAAATTGTCCGTGTCAACTTTTCCTACGAGTCTGTTAAACATTTAGCTTCGTCCTTCGTACTTCCCGAGTGGACAGATTTCCAGGTCTAAATAAAAATGTATTATTTATAGGGATGAGCGGTGCGATTTTTGCCTAAATCGATCTTGATGCGAAATTACCGAAATTAGCTTCAGGTTCCACAATGTGAAGAGCTGAGGTGGAACATGTTTCCAGAAAGAATAAAAACCTTTAGGGCCCATTCACAGCTGTGCATGAAAAAAAAAACACCCTCATTGTCACAATATAGGCTCTGTGTGTGGTGCGTTGCGGTGCGATTCATTCTGAATGACACAAAAACCCATTGTACATTATATCCCCAATACACCGCAGTGCACCACAATCTTGCATTGTTAAAAAAAGGGACATGCACCTACACTATATCGTCAAAAGTATTGGGACGCCTGCCTTTACACGCACATGAACTTTAATGGCATCCCGGTCTTAGTCCGTAGGGTTCAATATTGAGTTGGCCCACCCTTTGCAGCTATAACAGCTTCAACTCTTCTGGGAAGGCCGTCCACAAGGTTTAGGAGTGTGTCTATGGGAATGTTTGACCATTCTTCCAGAAACGCATTTGTGAGGTCGGGGACTGATGTCGGACGAGAAGGCCTGGCTCGCAGTCTGCGCTCTGATTCATCCCAAAAGTGTTCTATCGGGTTGAGGTCAGGACTCTGTGCAGGTTCCTCCACCCCAAACTCGCTCATCCATGTCTTTGCTTTTGTGCACTGGCCCAAATCATTTGGTAGAGGGGGGATTATGGTGTGGGGTTATTTTTCAGGGGTTGGGCTTGGCCCCTTAGTTCCAGTGAAGGGAACACTGAGGGTGTCAGCATACCAAGACATTTTGGACAATTTCATGCTCCCAACTTTGTTATATTCATTCGCTGTTGCAACACAACTGGGTGGGCTCCAGACACAATGTTCTGCAACCCGAGCCCATCCTATTTTGAAGCCAGGCCAGTCAGGTTCCTCCACCTCAAACTCGCTCATCCATGTCTTTATGGACCTTGCTTTGTGCACTGGTCCAAATCATTTGGTGGAGGGGGGATTATGGTGTGGGGGGTTGTTTTTCAGGGGTTGGGCTTGGCCCCTTCATTCCAGTGAAGGAAACTCTTAAGGCGTCAGCATACCAAGACATTTTGGACAATTTCATGCTCCCAACTTTGTGGGAACAGTTTGGGGATGGCCCCTTCCTGTTCCAACATGACTGCCCACCAGAGCACAAAGCTAGATCCATAAAGACATGGATGAGCGAGTTTGGGGTGGAGGAACTTGACTGGCCTGCACAGAGTCTTGACCTCAACCTGATAGAACACCTTTGGGAAGAATTAGAGTGGAGACTGTGAGCCAGGCCTTCTCGTCCAACAAATGCGCTTCTGAATGCATTTAGGCATCTAGACGGGGTGAAGAGGACTTGCTGAAGTTCAAACTGAGCATCAGAATGAGGAAGAAAGGGGATTTAGGTGACTTTGAACGTGGCATGGTTGTTGGTGCCAGATGGCTGGTCTGAATATTTCAAAAACTGCTGATCTACTGGGATTTTCACACACAACCATCTCTCGGGTTTACAGAGAATGGTCCGAAAAAGAGAAAATATCCAGTGAGCGGCAGTTGTGTGGAGGAAAATGCCTTGTTGATGTCAGAGGAGAATGGGCAGACTGGTTCCAGATGATAAAAAGGCAACAGTAACTCAAATAACCACTCATTACAACCAAGGTATGCAGAGTACCATCACTCAACGCACAACACATCAAATCTTGAAGCATATGGGCTACAGCAGCAGAAGACCACACTGGGTGCCACTCCTGTCAGCTAAGAACAGGAAACTGAGGCTACAATTGGCACAGGATCACCAAAATTGGACAATAGAAGATTGGAAAAATGTTGCCTGGTCTGATGAGTCTCGATTTCAGCTGCGACACTCAGATGGTTGGGTCAGAATTTGGCGCATGGATCCATCCTGCCTTGTATCACCGGTTCAGGTTGGTGGTGGGGGGGATATTTTCTTTGGGCCCCTTAGTACCAATTGAGCATCGTATAAACCCCATGGCCTACCTGAGTATTGTTGCTGACCATGTCCATCCCTTTATGACTACAGTGTCCCCATCTTCTGATGGCTCCTTCCAGCAGGATAATGCACCATGTCACAAAGCTCCAATCATCTCACCACTGGACAATGAGGTCCCTGTACTCCAATGGCCTCCACACTCACCACATCTCATCCAATAGAGGACCTTTGGAATGTGGTGGAATGGGAGATTCGCATCATGGATGTGCAGCCAAAAAAAAATCTGCAGCAACTGTGTGATGTTATCATGTCACTATGGAGCAAAATCTCTGAGGAACGTTTCCAACACCTTGTTGTATCTATGCCACCAAGAATGAAGGCAAAAGGGGGTCCAACCTGGTACAAGCAAGGTGTACCTAATAAAGTTGCTGGTGAATGTATAAATCCTATATAATAATAATAACCATATTAGGTAACAATTCTGTTCTTTTACCTGGTGCTTCCAAAATTTTGCCCAATACCCAGTATAACTTCATTATAATTACAGGAAATCATTTATTAGCAGGGGTTCTTTGATACCTCAAAGTTATTTTAAGGTTCCTCCTTGTTAAAAAGGTTGAGAAAGACTCCAGTATTTGATAGTTCAGACCAGCTACAACCAGTGCTTGTAAAGTGATAACCATTAGTGATGAATGAGTGTCCAGTTGACCTATTCCCCCGACTCGCCCCCGGGACACTTCAGAGTAATGTGTATAATTACTCCATTGGCTTCCTGAGCCTCATCCCCCTAATTGACCTTTTCCAGTCTGCATGCTGCCCTGGCTGCTGAGGCATCTCAGATAGAGGTGCTTAATGACCCAATGTCCTTCCGCCTCACTTTTCCTTTCTACTTCCTCAAGCACAGCTGGCCTGTGACTTCCTCACCGTCCTCCTCGTCCTCCTCGGGGTCAGCTTTCTGCTCTCTGGCCTTAACCCTCATGGATGACAGAGTAGGGTCAGCGTTCAGCTGTCCGGGTTTTCAATCCCATGGATGATCCAATTGTCTGGCCTTCAGTCTCATAGATGACCCAGTAGGGTAACCGATCATCCAAAGATGTCAAAATGGCGACAAATTTAGGGGCTGTACAGGTGGCGGCTGGTGCTCAAAATTTTTGGGGGGGCGCAAACAAACTGAAAAATTCTGAAAAAAAAAAACATCAATTGCAGCCTCACTGTACCATCAAACGTAGCCACTGTGCCCATCAATTCCTGCCACTGTGCCATCAAATGCAGCTACTATGCCCATCAATTGCCGCCACAGTGCCATCAAACGCAGCCACTGTGCCCATCAATTGCCACCACTGTGCCATCAAACGCAGCCACTGTGCCCATCAATTGCTGCCACTGTGCCATCAAACGCAGCCACTGTGCCCATCAATTGCCGCCACTGTGCCATCAAACGCAGCCACTGTGCCCATCAATTGCCGCCACTGTGCCATCAAACGCAGCCACTGTGCCCATCAATTGCCGCCACTGTGCCATCAAACGCAGCCACTGTGCCCATCAATTGCCGCCACTGTGCCATCAAACGCAGCCACTGTGCCCATCAATTGCCGCCACTGTGCCATCAAACGCAGCCACTGTGCCCATCAATTGCCGCCACTGTGCCATCAAACGCAGCCACTGTGCCCATCAATTGCCGCCACTGTGCCAAACGCAGCCACTGTGCCCATTAAGTGCTGCCACTGTTCCATCAAACGCAGCCACTGTGCCCATCAATTGCTGCCACTGTGCCATCAAATGCAGCCACTGTGCCCCATGAAATGCTGCCACTGTGTCATCAAATGCAGTCACTGTGCCATTAAATGCAGCCACTGTGCCCATCAATTGCTTCCACTGTGCCATCAAACGCAGCTACTGTGCCATATCAAATGCTGCCAGCGTGCCCCCCCGCCGGCCCGCCGTCTGCACTTACCTGTCTCGGTGGGACAGCTCCTCGATGTCTTCTCCCGTCCTCTCCACCCGTCCTCTGCTATGATTGGATGCCTGGCGTCCAATCACAGCGCCTGTCGTTTCAGCCAATCAGGTGACAGGTAACAGATCCGAGCACCTGATTGGCGGAGAGGCGGTTTGGTGTTAGGAAAGCAAATATTCATTCGCTTTTCTAACACAGCTGAGTGACCTGCGAGCGCCCAGAATGAAGCTCACAGGTCACCTTTTTTGACGCCTATTAGAGACTATGACTCTAATCAGGTGCTTCAAAACCAACCAACCCCCCCCCCCCCCCGCTGCTGTAATTCAGAGGCGCCCGAAAAGGGGGTGGCAGCGGCGGCCATAGATAGATTCATGCAATGCATGAATCTATCTATTGGTGCTAGAGGGGGTGGCAGGAAAGAGGGGGCAACGCCCGTGCGCCCTTGTGGACGCACCGCCACTGGGCTGTACATTGATCCTTGTTAGTTTACACACACATCTGTAGATTACAGGTTGCAGGCGTATGTCCAGGTATAATCACACCATCTATTTTGTAAATAGTTTTGGGGGACAAAGCATTTTTCAAAACCAAGGAATTGACAATGATTTTGGCCAACTTAAAAAAAAAAGGGAAATAACTAGAAGTGCAGTTCATTGCATTCCGATGACATTTACATTATTTGGAGATTCGGATGTATCCAAGATAATCCAAATCCCAAAACAGGCAGTTCCCGGGTTAAAAACAAGATAGATTCTCTAGGTATGTTCTTTGTATGTAAGTCTGAACAGGTACATTTATTAGGTGTAACACCAGCCAAAAAAGAACTTTTACGCTTTTTGTATAGTATAGGGAAGGGTTAACACCCCTGTAAGGTTTGTTTTGCTGTTTGTATCCCCGTTCAGAAGATTTCATCTCTCTTTCTGTCCGTGTGACAACTGAATTTTGAAAATATTGGGTTGTTGTGGAAACAAGGATTGGTGATAATGCTTCAGTGAAGACACATTTTTCCCATAATAACTTTTACAGGAGTAAATTTCATTCAGGCGTCAGCATACCAAGACATTTTGGACAATTTCATGCTCCCAACTTTGTGGGAAATAGTTTTGGGGATGGTCCCTTCCTGTTCCAACATGACTGCGCACCAGTGCACAAAGCAAGGTCCATAAAGACATGGATGAGCGAGTTTGGGGTGGAGGAACTTGACTGGCCTGCACAGAGTCCTGACCTCAACCCAATACAACACCTTCGGGATAAATTAGAGAGGAGACTGCGAGCCAGGCCTTCTCGTCCAACATCAGTGTTGTACCGGGCCCGGCCAGCAGGGGGGCCCGGGCAACCTGAACAGTTAAGTAATCAATGTTAAAAAAAAAATAAAAAAATCTTCCAGCCATGACCGATAAGAGTCCCCCCACCAACACCCGATCCCCCCATTATGCCATTGGCGGGATGGGTGGCAGTGCCTGACCTCACAAATGTGCTTTTGGAAGAATGGTCAAACATTCCCATAGACACACTCCTAAACCTTGTGGACAGCCTTCCCAGAAGAGTTGAAGCTGTTATAGCTGCAAAGGGTGGGCCAACTCAATATTGAACCCTACGGACTAAGACTGGGATGCCATTAAAGTTCATGTGCGTGTAAAGGCAGGCGTCACAATACTTTTGATAATATAGTGTATATGTAAAACCACTGCTTAAATTGACGGCGCTATATAAGTACCTGTAATAAATATATAAATCATCTCTTTCCATTTCTCTTAGCATAGAATAAGATAGAATTTGAAAATAATGAATATACACAATGAATTCAGAAAACAAATAATTCTAACATAACGATTGTGGAGAAACAAAATGATTTACTTAATGAATGAAACCGAAACAAAACAAAAATGTTTCCGCTGTGCACATCTCTAGACCGCTAGAGCCTTGGAAAGTAGAAGCTGTGGGGACCAGTCTAGCTGTGTGGAAGAGTTGGGGATCGGGTAAGTATATTTTCTTTTATTGTTCCTCTAGACCAATGGTCTCCAAACTGTGGCCCAGGGGGGCAGATGCTGCCCTTTGCTTGCCTTTATCCGGATCTTGGGGCACTAATTTTCCCACTGACACCAACAGTTGGGCATAATTCATACCACTGACACCAACAGTTGGGCATAATTCATACCACTGACATCAAAAATGAAATGGGGCACTATTCTTCCCCCCTGATATCAATGATGGGGCATGGTTTAGTCCCACTGAGGCAAGGACAATTTCTACCCAGGGCCGCTGATAGGCCAGTACAACTGGCCCTGTTGTACCGGGCCCGGCCAGCAGGGGGGCCCGAGCAACCTGAACAGTTAAGAAATCAATGTTAAAAAAAATGACCGATAAAGAGTCCCCCCACCAACACCCAATCCCCCCATTATGCCATTGGCGGGATGGGTGGCACTGTCTGCAGCACAATATTGCATTGGCCATTTGTTTCAAGGCAGGGTCTTGGGAGGGGCCAGGGGCGGGACCAGGGGTGGAGCTGAAGGGGGCCCCGTCAGGTAGGATGTATGGGGCCCCATGATTTCTATCAGAGGCCCTGTTTCTACCCCCCACTGGCCCCAATCTGGCCCCCCTAAAGGGCTGTAAACTGGCCATTTGTTTAGAAAGTTTGGAGATCCCTGCCATGGACATAAATGAGCAATGAACCCTTGCAGCGCGGGAGCAGCCCCACTGCAGGGGATCTTTTTTTTTTATAGGCTTTAAATCCTCAGCAATTCTGAATAGATTCCACTCCATCTATTGGGCTTTTCGGGGGGGGGGGGGCAGCATTCACCGGGGAGGCATCAGAGCGCGCCAAAATAAGCTGTAGAATGTTCCCGAAGGCGCGGAGAGAGAGAAATGAAGGCAGACAGAAGCGCATGCAGATATGAAAGATGAAAAGAATAAAACGTCAGCTTATCTGGCGAGCTCCGGACCATCTGTTAGCGCAGACAGCGGCGCGGAGAGCCGCACAACACAGGTCAGGGGAAGAAGAATAGGCTGAGCCGTGTGTAATCTGTCCCCGAGCTGGACAAACACTTAGATGAATGAGACTCAGCATCAATCTGCGTACAACAACCTAAACTACAGAAAATATCCTAATCCCTCCTTCAGATTCTCCCCAGTTAAAGTGTTTGTATGGCCAACGTTTTATTGTTTAGTTTTGGATAGAGTAGGGAAGGGTTAAAACCCCATTCGATTGTAAGCTCCACGGGCAGGGCCCTCCTGTCCCTTCTGTATTGAACTGTATTGTAATTGTGCTGTCCCCCCTTTACGTTGTAAAGCGCTGCGCATACTGTTGGCGCTATATAAATCCTGTGTAAAATTATTAGTGTGCTCGGTGTCATGTCCCGTCAAGGAGATTTACCTTCACTTCCTGTCCTGTAGACACAAGTTGAGAGTGAAGCTGAGCTGGGCTCGTTCCCTGCTCCTGTACTGAGGCCCAGCCAAAGCACAGCAGTCAGTGCAGGGAAAGTGTTCAGCCTTGCGGTCGGCTCTGACAGAAGGAGGAAGGACAGACAGGACTGATCCAGGACTGATTCATTTTGATAAATGTCAGCCTATCAACGGAGTCTGTGGACAGGCGCACTCTTTGATCCGTCACAAACCCTCCAGCAGCACTGAATGTCCGTTCAGAAAGCACACTGGATGCAGGACAGGCCAGTAGCCCGATTGCATATTGAGCAAGTTCTGGCCAGTGGTCCATCCTCAAGACCCAGTAACCCAGTGGATGCTCTGTTGGAAAGGTCTCCAAGTCTGCTCTTGCCCCTAGATAAACCTGCACCATATAATGCAGATGCTGCAGATGGTTGCTTAAACCTAACAGCCCTGGGCGCTGAGGACTAAAGAATTGTGTAAAGGCATCGGTCAGCCACCTTCTCCACCGCTTTTCCTCTGACCGAAAGAAGCCTCAGAGAAATGGTAACCTCCCAGGGTCTGGAAAGGCGTTACACAAATTTTTCTTCAAGGCGTCCTGAAGATGTTTCATCCTCCGGTCTCTCTGCGAAGGCTGGATGAGCTCTGCAACTTTACCCTTTTAACGTGGATCAAGAAGGGTTGCCAGCCAGTAATGATCCCTCTCCTTGATACCACGAATCCTAGGGTCCTTTCGCAGGCTTTACAGAATCAGGGAGGCCATGCATCGTAATTTTGAAGAGGCATGAGATTCTGAGTCACTAAGGATGACATTGTCAGAAACTACCTCCTCCCAGCCACGTACAACTCCGTGGGTTTGTGGGGAATGAAAAACCATCCCTTGAAGACTGCTGTATGTTATCCTCCACATCCATGCTGACCAGGGGCGGCCCGTTTATCAGGGGTGCACGGGCGCCACCCCCTCTCTCCTCGCCACCCCCTATATGGTAATGGATAGATTCATGCATAGCATGAATCTATCCATGGCCGCCGAGGCCGCCCCCTATTTATGCTTTTGGTCTCTTTTGGGTCACCGGGTGCTTGAATTACAGTGGTCAGGGTTTTTTTGAAGCACCTGATTAGAGCCATAGGCTCTAATAGGCTCCAAAATAGGGCAGGCTTGGGAAGCTAAGGATGCGTCCGGAGCCCACCCAGGTATGTTGCAACAGTGAATGAACATTCGCTGTTGCAACGCTGATCCTCCTCCCAGCCAATCGGGAAGCAGGACTAATACCCGTCACCTGATTGGCATATAGCTGCCCATCCCCCTACCCCAACTTACAGGGAGAAGCCACTAATCGCCAGGTGGAGGTGCGCTGTGTTGTGCTCTCCCCTTCTCTCAGAAGAGTGCTGGTCTTTACAGTACATGAAACCGGGTCGCTCTTACTGTAGATCGCATGACACTGTACACACACACAGCGCCCCCTATCTCCTCCATGGGCTGCTCACCTCCCAGGAGCAGCAAATGTGGATAGGGGGCGTTGTGCGTGTACAGTGCCATGCGATCTACCATAAGAGCCTCCTGGCTCTTCATCTCTCACCGCTCTAGCCTCCAGGCTGCTGTCTCCTCGTCCTGGCTGTAAGTGCAGGCGGGGGTGGGGGCGGGGGAAGGAGCTCAGCAGTGGACAGCCATGAGGGCAGAACAGAAATTACCCACCCCAGCACCCCCTAAATTCGTCCCTCTGTGTCTCTCACCCAGCCTGAAAGCCGGCAGGAGAGAGGGAGAAACCAGCTTTGAGTTGCTGGGTGAGAGGCGCTGTCATCCTTCGTTCTCTGCTCCTGCTGTCCGGGCCCCCTACAAGAGGACCGGTGGTCCCCACCTATCAGCAGCCCTGCTGGTCAGTGTTGGAGTCACCAAGATCTATACTGGTCAGTTCTGGTGACTGATGTGACTTGGCTTAGTGTTCTCAGTCAGTACAGCACTGCGGTATATGTCAGAGCTATATAAATGTATAATAATAATAATAAATATGTAAATACTGCAAAGAAGAAGTATGTGAAGCCCCCTCCTGTCCCCCCGGTGCGCCGTGTATAACGTCCTCCACTGTATAAACGTTTTCCTTTCCTTGTGTCCCCGTCTCGCCGCGTAAGGAGGATTTCATTGGCGCTCAGACCTGGAAGAGGACGTGTCAGAAGTCTGGTTGCGCGGGTCTCCTCGGCACTCGGCGGTGAAGTGATTTTGTCCTCTGCGTCCTATTATAACATTATAATTTATAGAGGATTATAACACATAATAGGTATTATTGAACATCCTTCATAAACGCACAGAGAAATCAGCTTGGTGGGATGCAGATTAAACCCTTTTATTAGACGGAGGAATAAAACGCGTCGCCGGCCGGTTTGGTGGCTGCGGTTCAGGATAAGCGCGGTTTTATTCCATTTTCTGGAGTTGAGCGGAATGCTGTGAAAATTTAATTTCTCGCGGCTTGTCGGGGGGAGGGGGGGCTGTGAGAAAATTCCGTTGGTTTACCAAGCTTTAGTACACAATCTCTCTATCTTTTAGCGGTGGTCGGGAATAGGCAGGGTCAGGTGAGATGATGATGTTTAAATCCCGTCTCCTCCGACGCGCCGCTGTTAATATATATGGAAATGAGGCGACACCGAGAATGGAGAGGCCATTTCATCTACCTGTAGTCAGATCCTGAGCCCGGGAGTATCACCGCTTTTAATATTCGACATCGTCGGCGACGAACAGGATTACCGCCAATAAATGCGCGGCGAAGTTTGCCGCTTCATAAATGCACCTGATCCTGCAAACAACCACCGAGATACAAATCGTCTTATTACAGGGAATGTGACGGGGGGATTAATTCAGCACCACCAACAGGATGCGGCACAGTGAGTTATATAGTAACCAATCACAGTCCAGTTTTGTTCCGTATCATTGAGGCGGAAATTCTCATTGGTCGCCACATGCAAAGGTATTACACTTTAAGCCGTTCCATACACTATACAATCTGCTTCAGAGTTACCAAAATATAGAGGAGGAGCTTACGCTCTAATGCCCAATGACAGTCACACACTATTATTATACATTTATATAGCTCCAACATATACCATAGTGCTGTACAGAGAGCACAGAGACACATTCGTCTCTGAACCACAGAAGCTTGCACTCTCATATACCCCCCTTCCTCACAGTAACACACTATTATTATACTTTTATATAGCTCCAACATATACCATAGTGCTGTACAGAGAGCACAGAGACACATTCGTCTCTGAACCACAGGAGCTTGCACTCTCATATACCCCCCTTCCTCACAGTAACACACTATTATTATACTTTTATATAGCTCCAACATATACCATTGTGCTGTACAGAGAAAAATAAGCCAGTCACATCAGTCTCTGCACCAGAGGAGCTTACGCTCTAATGTCCCCCCACAGTCCCACACTTAATATTATTATACACTTATATAGCTCCAACATATGCCATAGTGCTGTACAGAGAACACCGAGACACGTCAGTCTCTGTACCAGAGGAGCTTACACTCTAATGTCCCATCACAGTCACACACTATTATTATAAATTTATATAGATATATATAATATAAATATATATTATTAAAAATGTATATAGCTCCCACATAAAGCATAGATTTATATAGCTCCAGCATATACCATAGATTTATATAGCTCCCACATATACCATAGATTTATATAGCTCCAGCATATACCATAGATTTATATAGCTCCAGCATATACCATAGATTTATATAGCTCCAGCATATACCATAGATTTATATAGCTCCCACATATACCATAGATTTATATAGCTCCAGCATATACCATAGATTTATATAGCTCCCACATATACCATAGTGCCGTACAGAGAACACAGAGACACATCAGTCTCTGTACCATCGGAGCTTACACTAAGGTGACCAGATTTTTAAAATGAAATCCGGGGACATATTTTTATTTTTTTTTTTTACTAGTAATGGCAGCAATCGACGACTCTTTGCCCGTCTCCGCCGCCCACCTCACAGCCTGTCAAGTCTAAAGCCCCACACACACCATCAGATTTTCTGCTGATTTTTTCCTTCAGATTTACCAAAACCTTATAATATGAGGTCAAACCTTAGGAGTTTCAATTTGTATGCAATCAGGCAGGCCCTTGCACTACATGGTTTTGGTAAATCTGAAGACAAAAATCAGCAGAAAATCTGATAGTGTGTATGGGGCTTTACTCTTCAGGCCCCAGCTACTACTGGGTGGGGAGCAGAGGAAGATCACTCCACCAGGGAAGGCAAGGAGATAAGCAGGCAGGCGGCTGGCCGGGACTTGAGCCAAGGCAGAAGAACATGCGAGTGGAGCTGAATGGGCATGCACCTGAAACTGAAGAAATAGTCCCTCCGCTCCGACCAGCACATGATCATCAGAAAGGGCACAGATAATGGGAAAAAATAAACCCCCATAAGCTAGTAGGAGCGACAGAGGAGGGGCAGGGGGGGTGCAATTCAGATTTTTTCTTTTTATTCTGCACAGGCTGTCTTTGAAATTGCCCCAGCCCCTGTTCAAATCCAATCTGGGGACAAAACTGGGGACAGACTTGGTCCGGGGACAGTGTCCTCAATCCGGGGACTGTCCCCAGAAACCGGGGATGTCTGGTCACCCTAGCTTACACTCTCACATACCCCCCCGCCCCCCTCTCCACATTCACACACACTATTATTATTATTATTATAATACATGTATATAGCGCTGACATATACCGCAGTGCTGTACAGAGAACACTGAGTCAGTCACATCAGTCTCTGTACAAGAGGAGCTTACACTCTAATGCCCTCAGCACAGTCACACACTATTTTTATACGTTTATATAGCTCTGACTTATACTGCAGTGCTGTACAGAGAACACCGAGCCCATACCTCCCAACGTTTTGAGATGGGAATGAGGGACACCTATCAGCAAAAAGTATGCAGGCATAGGACACACCCCTTGCCACGCCCCCTTAAAGGAGATTTGTACAAAAAAACAAGATTGGTTAAACCCACAAGTGCTTTTTTTTACCACTACTATTCCTTTATATTGGCTTTTAGAATTTACAAATGCAGCAATTTAGAAATCAGATGAAAGGTTTAGCACTGAAAAACACTTTTTGATAGATAAGTGCATTTTATATACATCTATATAAATCAGATCAAAATGAGGGACAAACGAGGAGGAATGAGGGACAGAGGGACATTGCTCCAAATCAGGGACAGTCCCTCGAAATCAGGGACAGTTGGGAGCTATGCGAGCCAGTCACTCTGCGCCAGAAGAGCTTACACTCTAATGCCCCTCCACAGTCACACACTATTATTATTATTATACATTTGTATAGCTCTGATATATACCGTAGTGCTGTACAGAGAATACAGTCCCATCAGTCTTTGCACAAAATGAGCTTACACTCTAATGTCCCATAAAAGCTACACACTATTATTACACATTTATATAGCTCTGACATATTCTGTAGGGCTGTACAGAGATCACATAAATCTCTGCAACTGAGGAGCTTACACTCTAATATCCTACCCCAGCCACACACTATTATTATACATTAATACAGTATAGCTCTGACATATACCATAGCTCCCAACTGTCCCTGATTTGGAGGGACTGTCCCTGATTTGGAGCAATGTCCCTCTGTCCCTCTTTCCTCCCCATTTGTCCCTCATTTTGGTCTGATCTGTATAGTTGTATATAAAATGCATGATTTATCTATCAAAAAGTGTTTTCCAGCACTAAACCTTTCATCTGATTTCTAAATTGCTGCATTTGTAAATTCCAAAAGCCAATATAAAGGAATATTAGTGGTAAAAAAAAGCACTTGTGGGTTTAATCAATCTTGTTTTTTTGTACAATTCTCCTTTAAGGGGGTGTGGCAGGGGGTGTGTCCTATGCCTGCATACTTTTGCTGATAGGTGTCCCTCTTTCCCATCTCAGAGAATTGGGAGGCATGCATATACTGCAGCGCTGTACAGAGAACGCCGTGCCAGTCACATCAGTCTCTGCACCAGAAGAGCTTACACTCTAATGCCCCGTTATCCCCCCCCCCCTTCCAGTTACACACTAACCATTTCATAACTCTGTCCACTGCTTGCATCAGGGCTGAGAGCTCCTGAAAAGAGTCGGTGTGATTTTTTTTTTTCAGGAAGCTGTACTGCACCCTGCTGGCCCCTCCCACCAGCCACGATCTGCCTGCATTGCATAGAGAAGCACAGAGTCGAGTCAATCAGGTCATCCAAACAGAGGTAATGCACATCAATCACCATGACCGGTCACCGATGGGTTAAAAGGACATTATTGAGCTCCCATCCAGTGACTTCAGGTGGGCTGTGATGACATCATCAAGAGGAAGCATTTCCTCAGTCTACACCCCCATCCCCCCCCCCCAGTAAGCAGACTGTAACATTGGGGTGGATTTATTAAAGGCAAATAGACTGTGCCGTTGCACTAATTATTAATTTAATTTTTGGGGGGAAAAAATGTTGAAAAGCTTCACTTTGTAAGAATACCAAATCAGGTGAAAGAAAAATAAAAAAATAAATAAAAAAAGCATTTTTGCTTGCTCATGATTGGATGATGGAAATCAGCTTTACCAGCTCCGGGGAAAAATGAGTGCAACTGCACTTGCAAAGCGCGCAGTCTATTTGCCTTTAGTAAATCCTCCCTGTAGGGATTTACTAAAACCGGAGAGTGCAAAATCAGGTGCAGCTGTGCATGGCAGCCAATCAGCTTCTAACTTCCGCTTGTTCAATTAAGCTTTGACAAAAAAAAAAAAAAAAACATGGAAGCTGATTCGGTTTCTACACAGAGCTGAACCAGATTTTGCGCTCTCCAGTTTTAGTAAACCCCCCCCCCCGTCCATTGTAACTTTGTAGCAAGTCACAAGGTGAGAGGTTTCAGCAGTGGCTGGTCTGTGTCAAACATTTGTGAACACCGTTAGGAAACTTCTCAGGTGTCGGGATTTTCATGACTCAGAGCCGGCATCTCAGTCCTGGGAAGTACACGGTGACCCCGGGTGATGCCTAAGCAAAAGATGGCGCTGTCCTTCTGGTGTGAAAAGCAGACAAAGGGGAGTACCGTGATCTGTGTGAGAGGTAATACATTCCCGGGAAGTGTTATACTGACACATTACTCAGAGCGCTGCACTTCCATACCTCCCAACATTCCGAGATGGGAATGAGGGACACCTACCAGCAAACATATGTAGGCAAAGGACACGCCCCCTGCCACACCCTCTTAAAGGAGAATTAACCAAAAAAAAGGTTAATTAAATCCACAAGGGCTTTTTTTTTACCACTACTATTCCTTTATATTGGCTTTTAAAATGTACAAATGCAGCAATTTAGAATTTAGATGAAAGGTTTAGCTCTGGGAAACACTTTTTGATAGATAAAAAGTGCATTTTATATACATCTATATAGATCAGACCAAAATGAGGGACAAATGAGGAGGAATGAGGGACAGAGGGACATTGCTCCAAATCAGGAACAGTCCCAGATCTCCAAACTGTCCCTGATTTGGAGCAATGTCCCTCTGTCCCTCTTTCCTCCTCATTTGTCCCTCATTTTGCTCTGATCTATATAGTTGCATCTAAAATGCACTTTTTTTTCTTTCAAAAGTGTTTCCCAGTGATAAACTTTTCATCTGATTTCTAAATTGCTGCATTTGTACATTTAAAAGCCAATATAAAGGAATAATAGTGGTAAAAAAAAAAGTCCTTGTGGATTTAATTAACCTTTTTTTTTTTGGATTAATTCTCCTTTAAGAGGGTGTGGCAGGGGGGCGTGTCCTATACCTACATACGTTTGCAAGTAGGTGTCCCTCATTCACATCTCAAAATGTTAGGAGGTATGGACAGTCCCTCCAAATCAGGGGCAGTTGGGAGCTTTGCACTTCTCATATATCTGATGACACATTAAAGCGGAACCTTCAGTCATTTTTTTTTCATCTTTCCATCTATTAAATCTTCTGTCCTTGTTGTTGTTTTAACTTTGGATAGTAAAACATTTTTTTTTTCCACCAGTAAATCCCTTATACAGCCCACTTCCTGTTTCTTGTCTGGTCATTAGCCTAGACCAGTGATGGGGAACCTTGGCACCCCAGATGTTTTGGAACTACATTCCCCATGATGTTCATGCACTCTGCAGTGTAGTTGAGCATCATGGGAAATGTAGTTCCAAAACATCTGGAGTGCCAAGGTTCGCCATCACTGGCCTAGGCTTATGACATCATGCACAGCTCTCTCTCTCTCTCACTCTTGTGAGAGTTTGCCAGGAAGGGAGGGGGGGGGGGGGTGAGTCATAAGAGGGCCAAGGAGAGCTGCAGAGCTGGAGGTGTTTGTGTATAAGTCCAGGAAGTGAACAGGCAGCAGCTTCAGCTGCCCACAGTTAAAATGGCTGCAGCCAGACTCAGTGGAGGGAAATTTCTGCAGCATATTTGGCAAGTAGAGAATCACAGTATTCATAGCTCCCAACTGTCCCTGATTTGGAGCAATGTCCCTCTGTCCCTCTTTCCTCCTCATTTGTCCCTCATTTTGATCTGATCCATATAGTTGTATATAAAATGCACTTTTTATCTTTCAAAAGGTGTTTCCCAGCGCTAAACCTTTCATCCAAATTTTAAATTGCTGCATTTGTAAATTTTAAGAGCCAATATAAAGGAATAGTAGTGGTAAAGCAGTTGTGGATTTAATTAACCTTCTTTGTTGGTTAATTCTCCTTTAAGGGGGTGTGGCAGGGGGGCGTGTCCTATGCCTACATACGTTTGCTAGTAGGTGTCCCTCATTCCCATCTCAAAATGTTGGGAGGTATGCAGTATATATATAAAATAATATGCAAAGTGGTTGGAGGGAAGCTTCAGAATGGCAAAAGGTGTTTTTCATTACAAATGATGTGATCAGACCGCAGTTCCTCTTAAGGCTCCATTTACACTAGCGCGTTTTTTGATGCATTTTGCAGAAATGCATGGGAAAATGTTTAACATGGGTTCCTATGGAACATGTTCACATCAATGGCTTTTTGTTTCTCTGCATTTTTGGAAAGGGTCGGGGACTTTTTTTCATGCAAAATGCAGCGTTTTGCATGTAATAAAATTCAATGGACAAGCATCAAAAACGCAAGTGCACCGTTTTTGCAGCGTTTTTGATGCGTTTTTGGTGCGTTTTTGATGCGTTTTTGCCGTTTTTTTTTTTTTAATTTTTTTTAAGACTGTAAAAAAAAAATGTAAAAAAAAAAAAAAAACGCAAAACGCAAATCGCGGCAAAATCGCGGCAAAAACGCCGCTCAAAATCGTGGCAAGCATGAAAAAAACCCTCCAAAATTGCTCAAAAGCAACATTCATAGGTGTGAATCGAGCCTTAGGCTCGATTCACATCTATGCATGTTGCTTTTGAGCGTTTTTGGAGTTTTTTTTGTGATGCTCGCCACGTTTTTGAGCGGCGTTTTTACCCCGTTTTGCCTATTTTTTTTTTTTACAGTTTTTTTTAGACTGTATACAGTCTAAAAAAAAAATTTAAAAAAAAAACCGCCAAAAACGCATCAAAAACACTGTAAAAACGCTGCAAAAACGGTGCACTTGCGTTTTTGATGCTGGTCCATTGAATTCTATTACATGCAAAACGCTGCATTTTGCATGAAAAAAAGTCCCCGACCCTTTCCAAAAATGCAGAGGTACAAAAAGGCATTCATGTGAACATGTTCCATAGGAACCCATGTTAAAATTTTCCCGTGCATTTCTGCAAAATGCATCAAAAACCGCGCTAGTGTGAATGGAGCCTAAAGCTCAGAAAAGTCCAGTTTTCCCCGCCCCGTGCTCATCTGTCATGTGAAAAGCTGGCGGTGTCCCGTGATGATGTCATCGCTGTGAACAGACGGACCCGGCAGACGAGTTTTCTGCAGAGAGAACCATTCCTGGGAGGAGCGCCGGCTAATGAATCGCTGCCTTTTCTGTTACTAAACACTCGCAAAAACAAACGATCAACAAATGACATAACGCGGCGGCGCTCCTCACCAACAAACAACCCGCAATAACAGAATCCTTATGGGTGCGTCGCATCGAGCGCAATCCAGAGGCGGCTCCCCGATCACAGCCAACACCCGATCGACAGCCAATAACAAACGATCGATCTGTCCAATGGAGCTATAGACACTCACCAGGCCACTTTATTAGGTACACCGGTTCAACTGCTTGGTAACACAAATTTGTTAATCAGCCAATCACGTGGCAGCAACTCGATGCCTTCCAAATTTTTGAGATGGGAATGAGGGACGCCTATCAGCAAAAGTAGGCAGGCATATGTTGCACAAATGGAAGGGGCACCAGACCAAAGGGTCCAGATTCATGTATTCGTTTGTTCTAAAACCAGGCAAGGTGTTTTAAGGGACAGAACGACTCGCCTTTCATCGGGACTGTCCCAGCAGATCTGTCCCAGCAGATCTGGGACTGTCCCAGCAAATCTGTCCCAGCAGATCTGGGACTGTCCCAGCAAATCTGTCCCAGCAGATCTGGGACTGTCCCAGCAAATCTGTCCCAGCTGATCTGGGACTGTCCCAGCAAATCTGTCCCAGCAGATCTGGGACTGTCCCAGCAAATCTGTCCCAGCTGATCTGGGACTGTCCCAGCAAATCTGTCCCAGCTGATCTGGGACTGTCCCAGCAAATCTGTCCCAGCAGATCTGGGACTGTCCCAGCAAATCTGTCCCAGCAGATCTGGGACTGTCCCGGCAAATCTGTCCCAGCAGATCTGGGACTGTCCCAGCAAATCTGTCCCAGCAGATCTGGGACTGTCCCGGCAAATCTGTCCCAGCAGATCTGGGACTGTCCCAGCAAATCTGTCCCAGCTGATCTGGGACTGTCCCAGCAAATCTGTCCCAGCAGATCTGGGACTGTCCCAGCAAATCTGTCCCAGCAGATCTGGGACTGTCCCAGCAAATCTGTCCCAGCAGATCTGGGACTGTCCCAGCAAATCTGTCCCAGCAGATCTGGGACTGTCCCAGCAAATCTGTCCCAGCTGATCTGGGACTGTCCCAGCAAATCTGTCCCAGCAGATCTGGGACTGTCCCAGCAAATCTGTCCCAGCAGATCTGGGACTGTCCCGGCAAATCTGTCCCAGCAGATCTGGGACTGTCCCCGCAAATCTGTCCCAGCAGATCTGGGACTGTCCCGGCAAATCTGTCCCAGCAGATCTGGGACTGTCCCAGCAAATCTGGGACAGTTGGCCCCCCGCGACATAGCAGATCAGTGTGTGATTTCGCTTATCGGCTGGAGCTGGCCTTCGGTGTGGAGGCCAAGCTCTAGAATGGGTCATCGCCCAATTCTAAACCTCAACGCTAGTTCGTTATCATTAGCAATGCGACCAGTCTGATCACCGCTCGGATAATGAAGAAGAAGCATGTTCCCAGGGAAACAGACTGATGACAATTGTTCAATGCTGTGATTTCGATCAGTTTGCGTCATGGAAAGTCCATAAATGAGATGCATATTCTTCATCTGATTCATCTTCAAACTCGCTACATCTATAGGAATTCACATCACCAGCCGCCCCGCTCTCAGCTCAAGGGGTTAAATGTAGCCTAGTCATTAAGAGCTTAGGCGGTAATTATCAGGAGGACAGAACATTCCACGCAGGTGACACAGCAGCCTCCACGGCCATTATAATGCCGGCTCACAATTTGTCGTTACTAAGAGCGCGGCGACTGGACGCCTCTCGTACTAAACCATTAGGAGACAAGTATGAGATTGAGCTATTTCTGAGATGGACGGCAACGGACGAGTTTCGCCTTTTCACACATTATACGTAGGAGGAAAACTCCGAGCCGTTTTCTCTAAAGGTTCTACAATGACTTTGAAGAGAACCTGTCACAATGCAAGCGTTTTAATTTCACCCTTTTATGCCGCGTACACACGATCGGACTTCTCGTCGGAAAAAGATATGATGGCTTTTCCGACGGGTGTCCGCTCAAGCTTGCCTTGCATGCACACAAAAGTTATCTGAACTTTGGACCGCCAAGAACGCGGTGACGTACAACACTACGACGAGGCCGAGAAAATGAAGTTCAACGCTTCCCGAGCGTGCGTCTAATTGTTTCCGAGCATGCGTAGGAATTTTGCACGCCGGAATTGCCACAGACGATCGCATTTTCGGATAGGAACTTTTTTCCGACTGAAAAATTGAGAACCTGCTCTCAGTCTTTCGCTGGCTGGAATTCGCCCAGCAAAAGTCTGATGGAGCCATACACACGGTCCCATTTTCCGACCAAAAGCTCTCATCGGTCTCTTGCTGGCCGAATTTCCGATCGTGTGTGCGCGGCATAAGTCATTAGAGCGGATCTCCAGCCCTCCCTTCAGTCTTGCACATTTGTACAAGCTCCTCTTCTGGACTGAATTGGCTTACTCTGATTTCACTGCACACTGTGAGCCTCTCACAATGTGCATCAGAAGCTGCAGTAAGTCAGAGCTTGCCTCATTTCCTGGCTGGAGGACTTCCAGAATCATCTAGCCTTTCTTCCCCAGCCTGACCATCTCTGGTTCGTTCCATTGTTATTGGGCTAAAGCTGGCCATACACCTATAGATTATCTGCAGATTTTCTATGGTTAGATAGAAAATGTGCAACAGATCTCTCCATGTTCGCTAAACTGTGTGGATGGAGAAATCTCCCACTTTTTCCATCTAACCATAGAAAATCTGCAGATAATCTATAGGTGTATGGCCAGTCTAACTCAGTGTTTCTCAACTCCAGTCCTCAAGGCGCCCCAACAGGTCATGTTTTCAGGATTTCCATTATTTTGCACAGGTGATTTGATCTGTTTCACTGCCTTAGTAAATACCACAGTCGCTTCATCTGAGGGCATCCTGAAAACGTGACCTGTTGGGACGCCTTGAGGACTGGAGTTGAGAAACACTGGGCTAACTGAAGGTATTGCGATAAGAAGTCCAGGAGAAGGCGTCACCTCAGTGAGGTTGACAGTCCTTTCAAAATGCCCATAGACCTTTTTAATAATGATTTGTGGAACTAGAGGCTTTATTGTGAGAGGTCATGCATTCAAATTGATAGTGGCACACACACACTACCTGACCCTATTTAGAGTAGACCAATGTTTCTAAACTCCAGTCCTCAAGGCGCCCCAACAGGTCATGTTTTCAAACTTTCCCTCAAATGAGAAGGCTGTGATAATTACTAAGGCAGGGAAATCGATCTTATCACCCGTGCAAAATAATGGAAATCCTGAAAACATGACCTGTTAGGGCGCCTTGAGGACTGGAGTTGAGAAACACTCATCTAGACCAGTGTTTCTCAACTCCAGTCCTCAAGGCGCCCCAACAGGTCATGTTTTCAGGATTGCCCTCAGATGAAGCGACTGTGGTATTTACTAAGGCAGTGAAACAGATCAAATCACCTGTGCAAAATAATGGAAATCCTGAAAACATGACCTGTTGGAGCGCCTTGAGGACTGGAGTTGAGGAACACTCATCTAGACCAGTGTTTCTCAACTCCAGTCCTCAAGGCGCCCCAACAGGTCATGTTTTCAGGCTTTCCATTATTTTGCACAGGTGATTTGATCAGTTTCACTGCCTTAGTAATTACCACAGCCATTTCATCTTAGGGAAATCCTGAAAACATGACCCGTTGGGGCGCCTTGAGGACTGGAGTTGAGAAACACTGATCTAGACCAGTGTTTCTCAACTCCAGTCCTCAAGGCGCACCAACAGGTCATGTTTTCAGGATTTCCACTATTTTGCACAGGTGATTTGATCAGTTTTCACTGCCTTAGTAATTACCACAGCCATTTCATCTGAGGGAAATACTGAAAACATGACCTGTTGGTGCGCCTTGAGGACTGGAGTTGAGAAACACTGATCTAGACCAGTGTTTCTCAACTCCAGTCCTCAAGGCGCACCAACAGGTCATGTTTTCAGTATTTCCACTATTTTGCACAGGTGATTTGATCAGTTTCACTGCCTTAGTAATTACCACAGCCGTTTCATCTGAGGGAAATCCTGAAAACATGACCTGTTGGTGCGCCTTGAGGACTGGAGTTGAGAAACACTGATCTAGACCATAGTCTACAGCAGGCTTTCTCAACCAGGGTTCTGTAGAACCTTAGAGTTCCTTCAAGGGTTGCCAGGGGTTCCTTGAGCAGTGTTGGTTCAATCTCTCACCTACAAACCATCAATGTAAGGAGGGTCAATTCCACACTGACCACCAATGTAAAAGGGCTTTCCTTTTACCTCTGACCACCAATGTAAAAGGGCACAATAGTGGCCACCAAAGTAAGGGGTCAATACAGTGACCACCAATGTAATGGGGGAACTACAGGGACCACCAATGTAAGGCGACACTACAGTGACCACCAATGTAAGGCGACACTACAGTGACCACCAATGTAATGGGGGAACTACAGTGACCACCAATGTAAGGCGGCACTACAGTGACCACCAATGTAAGGCGACACTACAGTGACCACCAATGTAATGGGGGAACTACAGTGACCACCAATGTAAGGCGGCACTACAGTGACCACCAATGTAAGGCGACACTACAGTAACCACCAATGTAAGGCGACACTACAGTGACCACCAAAGTAATAGGGGAACTACAGTAACCACCAATGTAAGTAGAATTTCTTCACTGACCACCAGTGTAAGAGGGCACTGCAGTCATTGACTACCAAAAGTAATGGGGCACTACAGTAAGCACCATAGTAACAGGGGATTTCTTCACTGACCACTAATATAAGCGGGCACTACAGTGACCACCAAACTAAGGGGGCAGCACAATGACCAACAATGTCAGGGGGCACTACAGTGACTATCAAAGTAAGGGGGCACCACAGTGACCACCGATGTCAAAGGAATGTCTTCACCAACCACCAATGTAAGGGGAATCATTCATGCCGTGGCCTCGGAAATGAACCACTACCGGAACATTGGCATTTTATCGGCAATCCTGCATCTATGAAGGTTCACCACTGGTGAAGGTTTTGACCCAACTCTCCCACATAAAGTCCTGAGGAGCACTTTGAAGGACCTGCAGTAAAAAGTGCCTTGTCTTCTGTACGCCTGATTCCAGTACCGATAATTGTGTAACTCCTTGCTGACCCGCTCACGGTCGACTGTGACTGGGCGGCACAGCCTGGCAACGTAACGTACAGGTACTTCCTGGTTTGGTGGCACTCATGCGCATGCCCCCTGCTGACCCATGCTTTGATTAGACACCGCACGAGTTTGTCAGCAGATTTCAGCCAATGATTTTGGCTGAAACCTGCTGATTGGCTGTGGCTAATCACAGCACAGACCTCTGTGTTGGCAAACACACAGAACTCTGTACACAGAGATCGATCTGGCTGTTCCTTCTCCCCAAAATCCACTTTGCGTTCAGGGGGAAAAATCAGCCAGATCTGTTAGTAAAATCAACACACATTACACTTGTTAGGCCTCATGCACATTGGACATTTTTTACAGCTGCTCCTAGAAGCGTCAGGCATTTTTACAGCTTCAAAATGCCTCTCTATGTTATTCTATGTGTCCATGCACACATAGGCCTTTGGGAGCTGTAAGTGGCATAGGCGTTTTTAAGCTGCAAAAAAAAAAAAAAAAAACCCACGGCCAGCGTGTTCTGGAGGAGCAGCGTTACAGCTGTAAAAATATCTGACGCAGCTAAACGAGTGTTAACACTGTATACGGCATTAAGCCGCATCAAGCGTTTTTTAAGCTGTAGTAATTGGATTTAGGGTGAGAAATAGAAGAGGGCAGAGAAATGCTGCTTCGCGTTAACGTGGCTAAACACTAACGCATTAACGCCAACGCAAAACGCTTCTAAAAGTGCGTTTTTACAGCCACTTTTTCCTGACATCGGTACTGGCTTTGCAGCTTGTTTTTTTTTTTAAAAAACATGCATGAGGCCTGAGGCACGGAGTCAACCCTTTGATTGCCCCTTGATGTTAATCCCTTCCCAGTATCATTAGTACAGCAGTGGCGGCCCGACCATATAAGGCGCAGGGGCCCACCCCTCTAATCGATGCGCCCGGCCAATAATATAAATGCAGGGCACCGGACACATGGATTCCAATAGGGTTCTTTTTTTCAGAAGCACATGATTAGAGCCTGAGGCTCTAATTGGCTTCAAGAAAGGGTGGGCTCGGGGCACAGAGGACTGCGCCCCGAGCCCACCTAGTTGTGTGACAATAGCGAGTTAATATTCGCTCTTGTCCTCCTGATTCTCCTCCCGGCCAATCAGAGAGAGGAGGAGCACTCGTATTGGCCGGCGCACCGAGGGAAGGAGGAGGGAAGCTACTGAGGAGGAAGCCGCCGCGAAGCCCAAGATGCAGAGGAGGAGGAGATACAGGAAGGAGCCGAAGCTGCTCTTGACCTAGAGGGGGTAAGTGCGAGGCCGACCGGCTGGGGGGGTGGCAGTGTGGTGTAAGTGCGAGGCCGACCGGCTGGGGGGGTGGCGGTGTGGTGTAAGTGCGAGGCCGACTGGCTGGGGGGGTGGCGGTGTGGTGTAAGTGCGAGGCCGACCGGCTGGGGGGGTGGCAGTGTGGTGTAAGTGCGAGGCCGACTGGCTGGGGGGGTGGCGGTGTGGTGTAAGTGCGAGGCCGACCGGCTGGGGGGGTGACGGTGTGGTGTAAGTGCGAGGCCGACCGGCTGGGGGGGTGGCGGTGTGGTGTAAGTGCGGGGCCGACCAGCTGGGGGGGTGGCGGTGTGGTTAAAGTGCGGGGCTGACCGGCTGGGGGGGTGGCGGTGTGGTGTACGTGCGAGGCCGACCAGCTGGGGGGGTGGCGGTGTGGTGTAAGTGCGGGGCCGACCAGCTGGGGGGTTGGCGGTGTGGTGTAAGTGCGGGGCCGACCAGCTGGGGGGGTGGCGGTGTGGTTAAAGTGCGGGGCTGACCGGCTGGGGGGTTGGCGGTGTGGTGTACGTGCGAGGCCGACCGGCTGGGGGATGGCAGCGTGGTGTAAGTGCGGGGCCGACCAGCTGGGGGGGTGGCGGTGTGGTGTACGTGCGAGGCCGACCGGCTGGGAGGGTGGCGGTGTGGTGTAAGTGCGAGGCCGACCAGCTGGGGGGTTGGCGGTGTGGTGTAAGTGCGGGGCCGACCAGCTGGGGGGTTGGCGGTGTGGTGTAAGTGCGAGGCCGACCAGCTGGGGGGTTGGCGGTGTGGTGTAAGTGCGGGGCCGACCAGCTGGGGGGTTGGCGGTGTGGTGTAAGTGCGGGGCCGACCAGCTGGGGGGGGGTGGCGGCGTGGTGTAAGTGCGAGGCCCACCGGCTGACCCACCTGAGTGGTTATGGGTGTGGCAGTGTAAGTGTGACCGACCCAGGGGAGGGGGGGATTGGTACTGGGATGTCTTGTTTGCCTCCCCCCAAAAAAAAAAAAATCTACAGCACCAGGCTCAAATGTAGTACAGCGCACAGTATTATCACTGATCACTGTACTATCAGTGTCAGTTAGTGTCCCTCCCAGCCAGTGGCAGTTAGCGCTAGATTGCCCGCCACCCTATCACAATCACACCATAGGTCGCTGCCATTACTAGTATAGTGTCTGTACAGATCAGTATCTTGATCACATTCAGAACAATACTAGTGTCCCCAATTGTATAGTGTCCCCAATTGTATAGTGTCCCCAAAAACTTAGTTGGGTTTTTACCAAAGACATGTAGCACTGCAGAATACATTTTGGCCTAAATTTATAAAGAAATTGGATTTTATTGAATATGTTTTATAACAGAAAGTAGAAAATATCTTTTTTATATTTCAGAATTTTCAGTCTTTTTTTCATTTTATATGAAATAAAAAAAAAAAAACCCGTGATGATCAAATACCACCAAAAGAAAGCTCTATTTGTTTGAACAAATGATAGAAATAGAATGTGGGTACAATGTTCCATGATGCAGCAATTAGCAGTTAAAGTAGCGCAGTGCTGAATAGCAACAAATGGCCTGGTCATAAAGGAGATAAAACCATACCTGGACTCCCAAATTTTGGAGATGGAAACGAAGGACGCCTATTAGAAAAAGTATGTCGGCAGAGGACACACCCCCTGCCACACCCCCTTAAAGGAGAGTCATACAAAACAAGTTATTACGTAAACTAGGGATGCACCGACACCATTTTTTTTTTTTTTACGAGTACCGATACTTTACTTTTAGTACTCGCCGATACCAATTACCGATACCTACCGCAACTTTTTTGTTTTAACTTCAGCTATTCGGCAAAGGTAAAAAGCATTGAAAAAAAAATCGCAGATCGCCGCCAATACTAATAAAAAAAAAAAAATTAATAATAAAAATGCCATAAAACTATCCCCTATTTTGTAGACGCTATAACTATTGCGCAAACCAATCAATATACGCTTATTGCGATTTTTTTTTACCAAAAATATGTAGAAGAATACATATCGCCCTAAACTGAGGAAAAAAATATTTTTTTTTATATATTTTTGGGGGATATTTATTATAGCAAAAAGTAAAAGATAATGCGTTTTTTTGGTGCATTTGCAGGAGTACGGATACTTTTGCAAATACTTGGTATTGGCATCGATACTTGTATCGGCGCAACCCTAACGTAAACCCACAAGTGCTTCGAGGGACAGTCCCTCGAAATCAGGGACAGTTGGGAGCCATGTAAAACCTTTCCCGGAGGTCAAGTGGTTAATAAATGTAACAAGCACTGTATATAATATCAATAGACAATTTACAGTCGGGGGGCGATTATGAATTTTTTCGGCATCGTGGTTGGGTTGGGATAAGTTCACCGTTGAAGATCTGAAGCAATAAATCCACTTCTGATCTCTTTATCTGGGAGCTTCAGCTCTGTTCAGGTTCAGTCGGTGACCCCCTTCTGAGTCACCATTACATTTTCTGAAGTTTGGAAGAATTATTTCCTTGACTTTGACCCCTCCCGTCTTGGCACAACAGGCCACTTTGATGTACGTTGATTTATATGGGAGGGGATGTCATGGGAAAACACGGCCATAAAACACAAGGTCAGTAGAGCCGCGCTGGGCCCGGGACCTGGGACCGTCTGCTGGAGGTGAAGGTGAAGAACAATCTGATAAGCAGAATTTATACCACCCATGGAGGGAAGAGCCGGTTCATTGGGGCTCTGTATTATATACGGGGTTAAGTGATACGTAATACTGCGGTTATACAACTACAGCACTGCGGGGGAGGAGGCAATGTGGAGCTGGCTTATACCTCCATGGACAGTCCTACTATTGTCATTTTGACTTTGGAGCACACCTAGACATGAATCTGGGATGTACTGTGACCCCAAATCTGTGGGAAAATTATTACAACAATCAATAAGAACTGCTCTTTAACCACTGCTGTATGATTTACCCCCTTAATGACCAGGTCATTTTTTGCAAAACAGCACTGCGTTACTTTAACTGTATATACAGTCAGGTCCATAAATATTGGGACATCGACACAATTCTAATCTTTTTGGTTCTATACACCACCACAATGGATTTGAAATGAAACAAACAAGATGTGCTTTAGCTGCAGACTTTCAGCTTTAATTTGAGGGTATTTACATCCAAATCAGGTGAACGGTGTAGGAATTACAACAGTTTGTATATGTGCCTCCCACTTTTTAAGGGACCAAAAGTAATGGGACAGAGTAACAATCATCCATCAAACTTTCTAAAACTTGGTTGCAAATCTTTTGCAGTCAATTACAGCCTGAAGTCTGGAACGCATAGACAACACCAGACGCTGGGTTTCATCCCTGGTGATGCTCTGCCAGGCTTCTACTGCAACTGTCTTCAGTTCCTGCTTGTTCTTGGGGCATTTTCCCTTCAGTTTTGTCTTCAGCAAGTGAAATGCATGCTCAATCGGATTCAGGTCAGGTGATTGACTTGGCCATTGCATAACATTCCACTTCTTTCACTTAAAAAACTCTTTGGTTGCTTTCGTAGTATGCTTCGGGTCATTGTCCATCTGCACTGTGAAGCACCGTCCAATGAGTTCTGAAGCATTTTGCTGAATATGAGCAGATAATATTGCCCGAAACACTTCAGAATTCATCCTGCTGCTTTTGTCAGCAGTCACATCATCAATAAATACAAGAGAAACCGTTTCAATGGCAGCCATACATGCCCATGCCATGACACTACCACCACCATGCTTCACTGATGAGGTGGTATGCTTTGGATCACGAGCAGTTCCTTTCCTTCTCCATACTCTTCTCTTCCCATCACTCTGGTACAAGTTGATCTTGGTCTCATCTGTCCATAGGATGTTGTTCCAGAACTGTGAAGGCTTTTTTAGATGTTGTTTGGCAAACTCTAATCTGGCCTTCCTGTTTTTGAGGCTCACCAATGGTTTACATCTTGTGGTGAACCCTCTGTATTCACTCTGGTGAAGTCTTCTCTTGATTGTTGACTTTGACACACATACACCTACCTCCTGGAGAGCGTTCTTGATCTGGCCAACTGTTGTGAAGGGTGTTTTCTTCACCAGGGAAAGAATTCTTCGGTCATCCACCACAGTTGTTTTCAGTGGTCTTCCGGGTCTTTTGGTGTTGCTGAGCTCACCGGTGCGTTCTTTCTTTTTGAGGATGTTCCAAACAGTTGATTTGGCCACACCTAAAGTTTTTGCTATCTCTCTGATGGGTTTGTTTTGTTTTTTCAGCCTAATGATGGCTTGCTTCACTGATAGTGACAGCTCTTTGGATCTCATATTGAGAGTTGACAGCAACAGATTCCAAATGCAAATAGCACACTTGAAATGAACTCTGGACCTTTTATCTGCTCCTTGTAAATGGCATAATGAGGGAATAACACACACCTGGCCATGGAACAGCTGAGCAGCCAATTGTCCCATTACTTTTGGTCCCTTAAAAAGTGGGAGGCACATATACAAACTGTTGTAATTCCTACACCGTTCACCTGATTTGGATGTAAATACCCTCAAATTAAAGCTGAAAGTCTGCAGTTAAAGCACATCCTGTTCGTTTCATTTCAAATCCATTGTGGTGGTATATAAAGCCAAAACGATTATATAACGATATATATTTCATTATTTATTATATATTATCCTTACATCAGGGTCCCCAGAGGTTCCCCCTTACATCAGGGTCTCCAGAGAGCCTCCCCCTTACATCAGGGTCCCCAGAAAGCCCCCCTACATCAGGGTTCCCAGAGAGCCTCCCCCTTACACCAGGGTCCCCAGAGAGCCCCCTCTTACATCAGGGTCCCCAGAGAGCCCCCTCTTACATCAGGGTCCCCAGAGAGCCCCCCCCTTACATCAGGGTCCCCAGAGAGCCTCCCCCTTGCATCAGGGTCCCCAGAGAGCCCCCCTTACATCAGGGTCCCCAGAGAGCCCCCCTTATATCAGGGTCCCCAGAGAGCCTCCCCATTACATCAAGGTCCCCACAGAGCCCCACATTACATCAAGGTCCCCAGAAATTCTCCTCCTTACATCAAGGTCCCCAGAGAGCCGCTCCTTACATCAGGGTCCCCAGAGAGCCGCTCCTTACATCAGGGTCCCCAGAGAGCCCTTCCTTACATCAGGGTCCCCAGAGAGCCGCTCCTTACATCAGGGTCACGTGGTCAGTGAGAGATTATGTCATCTCTCTGCTGCCCGCAGCTGCACAGTGAGAGCGGAACAGCGATGATGCAGGGCAGGCGGTGAGAGATGATTTCATCTCTCTGCTCTCTCGCCTGCCCGGCTCTCCCGTGCTGCCTGCCGCACTCGTGGTCTGGCTGCAGAGAGGCAACGGCTGTCTCTGAGAGACTCAGGGCTATGGGCCCCAGATTCGGGGCTATAGCCCCAAAAGCCACCCCCTAGCAACGCCACTGATTGATGTCCTTTTTTTTCCCCCCACAAATAGAGCTTTCTTTTGGTGTTACTTGATCACCTCTGAGTTTTTTATTTTTTGCGCTGTAAACAAAAAAAGAGCAACAATTTTGAAAAAAAATATATTGATTGGTTTGCACAAAATTTATAGCGTCTACAAACTATGGGATATATTTATGGAATTTTTATTTTTTTACTAGTAATTATTAGACATGTGCAACTTGTTTCGTTACTAATTCGTTTTTTAACCCGTTTAACGATTTTTTTCGAATATTCGTAAATTTGTAAAATCGAATATTCAAAAATTCGGAAATTCGAAAATCTGAAAATAAGAATGAAAATTCAAAAGAACAAAAATCCAAATATAAGAACGAAAATCAGAAAATTCAAAAACCCGAAAGTTCGAAAATCTGAAAAAATAAATAACTAATAATAACTTAACTATTACTAACTATTAAATTATAGGTATTGGAATTTCCTTTCAAATTTGGTTGTTAGAGAACATTATAAATACAAATTTATCCAAAGTTACGAATTATCCGAAAAACCGAATGCCGTATCGAATGGAACGCAAGAATTTAATAATAATAAATAACAATAATAATAATAAAAACGTTTTTATTATTATTATTATTAATAATTCATTCCGTTCCAATTGTTTAGATGTGGCATTCGTTATTTCGGATAATTTGTAACTTTGGATAAATTTGTATTCGTTACGTTGACTAACACCCAAATTTGAAAGGAAATTCCAAAACCTATAATTTAATAGTTAGTTATTATTAGTTAGTTAGTTATTATTTCGAATTTTCGGATTTTCGTTCCTTCGAATTTTCAGATTTTCTTTCTCATTTTCGGATTTACAAATTTTCGAATTTCTGAATTTTTGAATTTACGCATTTACAAACTTATGAATTTACAAATTTACAAATTTTTGAATTTACAAATTTTTGAATTTCCAAATTTACAAATTTTTGAACTTACAAATTTACAAATTTTCGAACTTACGAATTTAGGGATTTTGATCATAACGAATGACCCGAAAAAAAAAAAAAAAAAAAAAAACGAATGAAACAAGAACAAAAACGAACAAATTTTTCGGCAATGCACATGTCTAGTAATTATAGACTAATAGCGCGACTGCGATATTGCGGCGGACAAATCAGACACTAACTAACTTTTTTTGGGGACCAGTAACACTAATACCGTGATCCGTACTAAAATATGCACAGTGGCGGCTATTGCTCATTTTTTGGGGGGGGGGGGCCCCAAACAAACCTGCCCCTCGCTTGATCGATCACCAGCTCGCTCGCCCGTCCGCCAGCCTCACACTTACCCCATCCAGGTCTCGGCTTCGGCGGCTTCACCCCTCCATCTCCTCCTAAGTCCCGGTGTCTTGCCGAGAAAGTTCCCTCGGCGGATAAGTTCCTCCCCTGTACTGCGCAGGCGCAGCGCCTGCGCAGTACCAACTGCTGTCAGCCGGCGGAGATAGCCGAAGCTCAAAATCCACAATCGGCTGTACACGGCGCCTGCGCTCTGGGTCCAGATTCCTTCCCCACCATCCAAGTGGACCTGGAGGGGGAATCTAAAAGTGCCGAGCGCAGCGAGGCCGTGCCCGAAGCGTGGCGAGCGAAGCGAGCCCGCGAGGGGCCCTCTTACAGGCGCCGTGTACAGCTGATTTTCAGCTGTTCCGCTTCGGCTATTTCCGCCGGATCGTACTGCGCATGCGCAGTACAGTGAGGAACTTATCCGCCGAGCGGAACTTATTCGGCAGAACACCGGCAATCGCTTCTCCTCCCGGCCAATCAGGTCTTATAATTCACTAATGTCACACAAGTGGGTGGGCTCTGTGCCCCGAGCCCACCCTTTTTGAAGCCAAGTAGAGCCTCAGGCTGTAATCACGTGCTTCAAAAAAAACAAAAAAAAAAAACAAGCATGCTTTACTGCATATACAGACTGATTTTACTGTTTGGTAACACTTTTATTTTTTCTCCTGAGATCTCTATGAGCTACAATGTGCATGATTGCCCTTTTCCCTAAAGGATGTGCCCTTCATCCAACTTTTTTTTTCATGTAGCAGCTCTTTTTGTAGAGTAATGGCCACTTATGGTCAGGTTCTTCCTCTCCCATGGAGTCTTCCTTTGGGAAAGCCCCACCTAGTACTTGGGTGGACTCAGCAGGTCCCCTGAAGAATGGAGTCCACCTGGTTTTGAATGGGTGGATCATGAGTACCCCAGTCCCCCTCAGGAGTCTTGCACCCCAGGGGATCGGGGCCATGGTTCTTTCTCTTTGGAGGAAGACCATGTGTACATCCCATGCACTTTCTTTGTGTGCTCACTTTTTTTATTGCATCTGGTATTTAGTTTAGAGTGTGAAAAAAATGGCCACCAAACTACACAAAACTACACTCGCAAAACTACAAAAAGTTGGGGAGGTCAAATGGCCCAACTGCAGAAAAAGATAGATCAGCCATTCTCAACAAGGGATCCTCCATAGGTTGATAAGGGTTCATGGAGCTGTGGCTGATTGGCTGATTGACCTCCAATTTGATGGTGTCTGCATAGTTCTAGGGCCAATGCCATTTGGCAAATCTAGCATCATGAATATCTTTTTTAGCTGTCTGCAAGGGTGGCATTCTGACCATCACTGTTATGCCCCGTACACACGATCGGACTTTCCGACAACAAAACCGTGGAATTTTGTTCGAAGGCTGTTGGCTCCAACTTGTCTTGCATACACACAGTCACACAAATGTTGGCCAACAATTATGAACGTATTGACGTACAAGACATACAGCGAGCCGATAAAAAGGAAGTTCAATAGTCATGCGCCACCCTTTGGGCTCCTTCTGCTAATGTTGTGTTTGGTGAACATTGATTCTGAGCATACGTGGACTTTTGTGCGACGGACTTGTGTACACACGATCAGAAATTCTGACAACAAAAATTTGTTGGCGGAAAATTTGAGAAGCTGCTAGCCAATATTTGTTGGCGGAAAGTCTGACAACAAATGTTCGATGGAGCATACACACAGTCGGACTTTCCACCAACAAGCTCACATACAACATTTGTTGTCGGAAAATCCGATCGTGTGTACGCGGCATAAGAGTTGCATTCTTTCTACTGATCACCAGTGTAAGGGGCAATTTCCCCATTGACCCAATAAATTGATTTTAGTAAGGATTCCCCCGAGACCTGAAAACTATTTTAAGGTTCCTCTGGGGGGGGGGGGGACTGAGAAAGGTTGGTTCATCAGGTAAGAAGTGAAAAAATAAAATGTTTGAATAATCTGTTTGGGTGATTCTCCCTATACAGAGACCCTATTGACTTCTTAGAACAGCCTTTTTCAACCATTTCAACACAGAGGAACCCTTAAATTAACTTTGCAGCCTCAGGGAACCCCTGCTAAAAATCATTATATTTACTACTCATGATACATTATTGTGATGGTCAGAGGGAAGAATGCTCCTTACACTTGTGGTCATTGGGAAGAATACCCCCTTACAGAACACTAAAGAGGTCAATGGGGTCAGTGGGAACTTATCTGAGAGACAGAAATTGCTCATTGCTCAAGGAACCCCTAGCAACCTCTAGACTAGGGTAACCAGACGTCCCTATCTCTGGGGAAAGTCCCCGGACTGAGGACACTGTCCCTAGAGCAAGAATGTCCCCGGTTTGGTCCCTGGATTCAGTGGCGTAGCTATGGAGGTGGGGGGGGGGGGGGTGGCAGGCCGCACCCGGGTGAATGGCTCTGTCAGTACTGTGTTCCTCCCATCTCCCTGCCTTGTGCTTAGAGTCCACCCCCTCCTGCCAATTTGCTCAGAATCACTGGTATACTGGCCACAGTAGATCCTGCCTCTTTCCCCGTCCACCTTGTCCTCATAGCTGGACGTGCATTGCCCGGGCTGTTTCATGTTGCTGGGTTAGGAGGATGTCCTCGGATGAGAATCGGGGAGGGGGCAGCTTTTACTCCTGCTGGAGAGTTTCCTTTGTCCCACCCACTTCTGTTTTACACCGTCTTCTGCCTGCATGATGACATCGGATCAGTGAGTCTAGGAAACTGTACTCACCCTTTGCTGGAGGGGGACACAGGAGTTCACTTGCACTACATTTGTACTGGAGGGGGTTCTACTACTGAGGGGTTTGTACTTGGGAAAGGGGGGTTCTACTACTGAGGGGTTTGCACTGGGGGAAAGGTGGGTTCTGCTACTGAAGGGTCTGCACTGGGAGAAAGGTTGGGATTCTACTACTGAGGGGTCTGCATTGGGAGAAAGAGGGGTTCTACTACTGAGGGGTCTGCAGTGGGGGAAAGGGGGGCTCTGCTACTGAGTTGTCTGCACTGGGAGAAAGGAGGTTTTACTACTGAGCGGTCTACACTGGGGGAAAGGGGGTTCTGCTACTGAGGTGTCTGCACTGGGAGAAAGGGGGTTCTACTACTGAGGGGTCTGCACTGAAAGAAAGGGGGGTTCTGCTACTGAGGTGTCTGCACTGGGAGAAAGGGGGGTCTACTATTGAGGGGTCTGCACTGGGAGAAAGGGGGGATTCTACTACTGAGGGGTCTGCACTGGGAGGGGTTCTACTACTGAGGGGTTTGCACTGGGAGAAAGGGGGGTTCTGCTACTGAGGGGTCTGCAGTGGGAGGGCTTATACTACTAAGGGGTCTGCAGTGGAGGAAAGGGGGGTTCTACTACTGAGGGGTCTGCACTGGGAGAAAGGGGGGTTCTACTACTGAGGGGTCTGCACTGGGAGAAAGGGGGATTCTACTACTGAGGGGTCTGCATTGGGGGAAAGGGGGTTCTACTACTCAGGGGTCTGCACTGAGAAAAAGGGGGTTCCACTACTGAGGGGTCTGCACCGGGGAAAGGGGGGGGTCTACTACTGAGGGGTTTGCACTGGGGAAAGAGGGGAGGGGCTCTACTACTGAGGGAGCGGTCTGCTGGGAGATCGACACTGAAACACAGACTTTGAGGTTAAACCGTTCGAGAATCAAAGTCTTATCTTCTTAACATTTGGTAGTCATATCCCAAAGAATTGTAAGAAGTATCTTTTTTTTTATCTCATGGACGAAAAGTGAGAAATAACGTATATATATCATACAATCATGCCATAAACACACATACCACATACACTGCATATATAATTTGAGGAAAATATGCTTATAAAATAGTTTATCATTTGCCAATAAAAATAAATATTTCCCCAGATTTACTTTAAAAATTTTGGTCACCTTACTCTAGAGGAACCCTATTTGAGAAACTCTGCCTTAGAACATTAGCCCACTGGGCTGCTGTACTCAATGACTGGTCCTCTTGTTCTTATGATGAGTGAAGTTTCAATGTTGCTCATTCGCAGAGTTTCCAGACTGCCAGGGTTAGAAACCCAGAGCAAAAAAAAAAAAAAAGGAAGAATATCCCACGAGTGGAGAATACAATCACAGAACAGGAAGACGTTCTCCTCCGGACAAGTGGAGACAAGTCCTGCAAATTGCGAAGCCCCTCGGATGTGTCAACAAGACATGAGCATCTGTCAGGACTCCAAGATGGGGGACGAGATACGGGAGATACAAGTCCCATTCAGCCGACTACAATCGCTCCCCAGCCAGAGAGGATTCTGCTTACATATCAACACATCTGGGCCCCGCTGACGCCTTTACATGTAGAAACACAAACCCAAAAGATCTGACGTGAGGACCGCCAAGAATCCCTCATCAAGTTTTTATCGAAGAAATTTCAACGTTAAAACGAAAATAGAAAATCTGAACTGAAATGGCTCATTCTGATTTCACTGCACACTGTGAACTTCTCACAATCTGCATTAGAAACTGCAGCAAGTCAGAGAGAGTCTTCCTCATTTCCTGGTTGGATGACAGTCAGCATCATCTAGCCATTTCCTCCACAATCCGACTGTCCCTGGCCTGCCCCTTGCAGTCATTCTACCATAGAGGTTCAGCATCACATGTGGGTGTTACGGAGGATAGCTGGCTTGCAAATTTGGCCTGCCCAGGAATGCCCACTCATTCAGACTGATATCCACCCATGAAGGCATTTTATTATTTCCATAACTCCTTCCAAGAGGCTTGCTTCAGGACTGAGAGCTCTTGAGGGAAGTACTGAGGCCGGGTTCTGTGATGATTGTGATGATACTGAGGAAACATGGTTGATGTGGTTCCACATCACTGGATGACGTGATTGACGATGGATATACATCATGGGACCTTTTTATTATTATTATTAAAAAGCTCTTTGTGCTTTATTTTTAACTGTTTACTTGTTTTTGGTGAATGAGTAGGGGTACTACGTACCTCTTACTCACTCACATGTGGGCTGTATCTGGGGGCCCCCTTATTGTTAAAGGAGGCTTTGAGATTCTAATAAGCCCCCTTCATGCAGACCCCCACCACCATCAGGCCAGGGTTGTGGGGAAAGAGGCCCCTGTCGGAGGGGTTCACCATGGTAAGGTACTCCCCCCATGTTGAGGGCATATGGCCTGGTATAGGGGGTGGGGGGTACACCCTTGTGCCCTCCTCCTTTCCAGTCCTGCCAGGCTGCATGCTTGGATACTGGTCTGGTGTTGATTTTTGGGGGGACCTCGCACTTTTTTTTTTGGTTTTTGCATGGGTTTCCCCCTTTAAATCCATGCCAGATCTGAGGGGTCTGGTATAGAATTTGGAGGGGAGCTCATGCTTCTTTTTTTTTGTGCAAAGGGCATGGTATGAATCATGGGGGAACCCCCAGCTCATTTTTCTTTTTGTGTGGGGGTCCCCTATTAAGATCTATAGCAAACCCCCATCAAGTATAAGAGTCTGGTGTAGATGAAGGGAATCCCTGGCTGCTTTGTTTACAATCAGAACAATGCAGTCAGGAGCTCTCATGTACCTGTAATTTGTAGGGCTCTATCTGGGGGCCCCCTTTATTGTTGAAGGGGGTTTTCCAGATTTTAATAAGCCCCCTACATGCAGACCCCCACAGAACCTTATGCAAAAATTAAACAAAAAGGTCAGGATGGCCGCACTCCAATGAAAACTATTTCTTTATTGTTATAATAAATCCATGCAGCAAGGATAAAACCACTGACGCGTTTCACACCGTTACCGCAGTTGCTTATTCATAGCTGTGGTGTGAAACGCGTCAGTGGTTTTATCCTTGCTGCATGAATTTATTATAACAATAAAGAAATCGTTTTCATTGACGTGCGGACATCCGGACCTTTTTGTTCAATTTTTGCATATTGAGCTGCACCCACGATTGGAGAAGAGAGAAATCATTAGGAAGCAGACACCTGGAGCGGGTTCTTATTTTTGCCCCACAGGACCTTACTGTTCCTGGAGTCCAGCGATGTCGGCACCGCAGCTGATGTTTCTATCAGCTGTCTGATGCATGCCGCTTCCTTTGCGAGTAAGGGAACACAGCAGTGTAGCCTTACGGCTTCACGCCAGGAACCCTACTGCGAATGCGCAAGGCTCCGCTCCTCTCCCCTACTGGCCCGGCGGCCGAGGAAGGAGGAGGGAGCCTGAGCGGTGACGCAAATATCTGCGGCTGAGGCTCCCGGAAGTGGGGACAGGATACCTGTGAGGGACAGGTATCCTGTCCTCCCCCCCCCCCCCCGAAAGGTGCCAAATATGGCACCGGAGAGGGGAATGAGTACAATGAGCAGAAGTTCCACTTTTGGGTGGAACTCCGCTTTTAGTATTATTAAAATCACCAAAAAAATCTTGCTTTGTTACATGTTCCCCAGGGCAGTGCCCAGTCCCCCATGCCATTTGTTTGACAATCTTTTGCCAATCAGCATAGAAAAAAAGGCTGTCTTTTACCATTCGGCTCCCACTGACTTCAATGGGGTTTGGATCTGACCCCCAAACTTTAGGAATGTTTGCTGACCCCTGCTCAAACCAAACCTAGGTATGTTCATGTTATCATCAATAGGCACAAGCCTACGTTGACTGCGGACCAGCCCGGGCCTGTCCCAGTGATTACCGTACGTGCAGAGACGTGTCCTCAGCAAACAGTATTGAATGTTCCTTAGTTAAGTGCATAAGGTGAAGCTGTGTTGACTTTTAATCGTCCAATCATGCGCAAGCAAAAACCATTTTTCAGATTAATTACTAAGCGGAGTGAACAGGTTCTCCTCCTTTTCTAAATCAGCCTCATTGTGAACATCTTGCCGGTGTGAAGTCGGAGAACGAGATGGAGAGCGAGCGCGGCCTGTTCTGGATAATGAGCATCTGCTGTCTCCCTCCTAGGATGACATTGCTCCTTCTTCCCCTCGTCTCTTCAGCTGTCACTCAGCATCGCAGTATGAAAGTGTTTGGCGCAGCAGACTCTGGGGACGGGAACCGCGCTGTCTGTTTACATTCCCGCCTGCCACATTGTATCTTTTTAGATGCATTTTGCAAATATTTTATTCAGCCTTTGCTCTCCTCCACGTTCCCACTTCTACATCTTCCGACTATTGATATAAAACCCGCTGAGGGAATACTGAGCCGCCCGTTGTACTGGGATGACCGGCTACAGCCAATCACTGATGAGTATGCCATACACAACCCGACAGATCTGACTAAAATAAGCAATTCCATCCCAATGGAAAGAAAGTCAAATGGTGCTGCAGTGCCTTGGGGTAGTAATAATGGGGCAAGTCTCAGGGAACCACTGATAAAAATGTCTATATCTACAACTCGTGATACATTAGTGTGATGGTCAGTAGGAAGAATGCTCCGCACATTTGTGGTCATTGGGAAGAATTACCCTCTTACAGATAGCTAAAAAGATCAATGGTGTTAATGGGATCTGAGAGTCAGAATTTGCCCATTCCTCAAGGAACCCCTAGAATGCTCAGGAGGAACCCTAGGGTTCCATGGAACACTGATTGAGAAACCCTGGGTTAGGGCATGGAATAGTCCAAAATGATTAGCACATAGCAATTACAGTACAGTCTTCTCCTTAAGAAAATGTGAACTTTGGACAAATACAATAAAGAGGGCAGGAACAATCAACCATAGCACCACATCCCATGGAAAAAAGCTAGATTTTTTTGACTACTTGTCAGTCTTTCGTAGTTTCATTATGACATGTTATCCTTCTCTACATAAAATAGCTTCAACCATGTGGTTTTAAAATTTATTGTCAAAACGTGATATCTTATCCGTGTCTCTTATTATTTCCAGTATACCACAAACTATACCAAAACTCCTGAGGAAGCTCCAAATGAGCGAAACATGTCGAGTGGTATCTATTGAGTGGTATCCGTCCTATTGTTTACCTAAATTGGATGTGGATATTGAGAGATTTTTAACTATTTTTGTGCAATATGTATTAATTGTAATAATAAAAACTTTTTGTGGATAAATTATACATGTCTATCTACTCTATTTACCTCGCACAATAAGCACCTTGGGGTTATTTACCCCACCTTCCTCCTCTTTGTTCGTGAACTTTGAACATTTACCCCCCCCCCCCCCAAGCTGAAGACAACTAACAGACTAAAGCCTCACAGCTGGGGGGACCATGAGGCAAGTTTCTCTGGCATCTGGTTACCTTGTGCCTGTGCAAAACTACTGGTAGCCAATGTGATTTCCAGAACACTGCACAGTTTCCGTGATCAATTTAGAGTCTTTACTCACAAGTCCCCAGGACAGCTACCATCTCCCAGGTCCAGTGAGTGCGGCAGTCCTTCTCCAGAACAGATCCTTTGTGGTGAGGTCCTACAATCAGCTTCTGGGAAGATCCATCCGGGCCCTCAGCCCTGACACAGCTGAGGCTTCAAGAACAGCTACACAGTCCATGGCCCCTCAGATTTTGGAACCCTCCTGGGGAGAAGGAACCCAGCTCTCCAGTGCTTCAGGCTATTTATCACCTTTCCAACCCCCTTCTGGACACTTCTTCACAGGGATTGGCTGGAGCATGATAAATATTCAGGCTGGTTATTTGCATTCCCCCTGCTTCGTTCCAGAGGCAAGAGGAAGCAATCAAACTCCCAGTCTGTGAAATCCTGAACAGACCAGAACAAATGATCACTGCTCCTTTGATTGCACAAGGAAGCAAAAGATACATCTCTATAGCATCCTACCATGGGAGGGTGCTACACTTGCACTTACTTTAATGCGATCATTCAATAACATTTTGAACTTAGAAATCGAGCCATAGTGCGCTGGAGACATATGCTTTTTTTTTAATTTTCATTCATTTTCATTGATTTTCCAGGTAACCAACTGGTCATTGCTACAGCAGTTCTACACCCAAGGCCTCACCCAGGAAGGAGTGTGATAGGAGGATATCTGTCCTCTTCCTAACTACACTTCCCACTCTTGGCCCCCCCTTTGTGACGCAGATTGTGCTATATATATGAAACATCTGCATCCAAAATGGCCACCAGAACCTAGACATAGGCTCTTCCAATATGGCACCTGGAGCCCATGGCAAAAGACACGTTGGTCCTAAGCTGGGCTTCCCCAATGCCAATAGTAAACGTTGGCTATGCCAGTGGTCATCAACTCCTGTCCCCAGGGCCAACTAACAGGCCAGGTTTTATGTATTGCCTTGGGGGAGATGCAGACTAGAATACTGCAATCACTGAGCAGCAAATCATATCACCTGTGATGTATTTCAGTTATTTGCAAGCCTGGCCTGTTGGTGGGCCCTGAGGACAGGGTTGATGACCACTGGGTTATGTGACCGCTTTGCTCGTAGTTGAAAAGAGAAAATGATTTAGCAATTGTAGGATTGCTGTATTAACTGATCACTGTGCTGCACAGACAGCAGAGCAGTGGCAGTTTGAGGGAACCATAAGGCCCCACCCACTTCTTTACTTGCATTTCAGAAACGCGCTGCACCAAAAATCGCAGTAAAAATGCACCAAGCTCCGCTCTTAAAAAAGTTCAGAAGCTTCTTTGGGGCGATTGCTGCGTGTAGGGCGGCCCATTGAGGTGGGCGGGCCTCCCTATGTGCGATGAGTGAAAATGCTCCAAAACTCCTCGCTAAAAAAAAAAAAAAAAACGCACGTGGGAATGCGAGTTCCCGCTATGCAGAGACGTGAACGGGGCTTGGCAGCTGAGTGTTTCTGTCCACTCCCTCCTATGTACTTGTATAAAGATGGCCATACACTATGCAAACTTGATTGTGTATTTTTTGAGAAGGGTGATCACTGATTGATTGCATTTCTTTTAAAAAACATCCAGCTGGGAATGGGAGGGTGGAAGATGCAGGGTGTGTGCTAATGAGGGCAGCTGGTCAACTCCTTCCTGTGTCATGACCTACAGTCTATAAGGACGTAAGACAGAAGCAATAGATACGTTTGGAATCATGGATGTAGGACAGTAAGGTACGTGTCTGTAGATTTTATGGAAAGCTTTGATATTTTTGCAAAAAAAGTACATGAATGCTCTATTGGTGCATGGGGGAGCCGGAATTTAGAAAAAAAAAAAAGGTGAACTTAACCTTTAACGTTAAAGTAATAATGTATTTTTACTATGGGCCGGTCGGCAAGTGGTTATAGTAGAAGTTAAGGTCATATGACATGAGATTCGCTATATTACCAAAAGTATTGGGACGCCTGCCTTTACACACACATGAACTTTAATGGCATCCCAGTCTTAGTCCATAGGGTTCAATATTGAGTTGGCCCACCCTTTGCAGCTATAACAGCTTCAACTCTTCTGGGAAGGCTGTCCACAAGGTTTAGGAGTGTGTCTGTGGGAATGTTTGACCATTCTTCCAGAAGCACATTTGTGAGGTCGGGCACTGATGTTGGACAAGAAGGCCTGGCTCACAGTCTCCGCTCTAATTCATTCCAAAGGTGTTCTATCGAGTTGAGGTCAGGACTCTGTGCAGGCCATTCAAGTTCCTCCACCCCAAACTCGCTTATACATGTCTTTATGGATCTTGATTGTGCACTGGCCCAAATCATTCGGTGGAGGGGGGATTATGGTGTGGGGGTTGTTTTTCAGGGGTCGGGCTTGGCCCCTTAGTTCCAGTGAAGGGAACTCTTAAGGCTTCAGCATACCAAGACATTTTAGACAATTTCATGCTCCCAACTTTGTGGGAACAGTTTGGGGATGGCCCCTTCCTGTTCCAACATGACTGTGCACCAGTGCATCCCCAAACTGTTCCCACAAAGTTGGGAGCATGAAATTGTCCAAATTGTCTTGGTATGCTGAAGCCTTCACTGAAACTAAGAGGCCAAGCCCAACCCCTGAAAATCAACCCCCCACCATAACCCCCTTCCATCAAATGAATTGGACCAGTGCACAAAGCAAGGTCCATAAAGACATGGATGAGCTAGTTTGGGGTGGAGGAACTTGACTGGCCTGCACAACTCAACTCGATAGAACACCTTTGGGATGAATGTTCTTGTCCAACATCACCTCAAAATGGGCTTGTGGAAGAATGATCAAACATTGCCATAGACACACTCCTAAACCTTGTGGACGGCCTTCCCAGAAGAGTTGAAGCTGTTATAGCTGCAAAGGGCGGGGCCAACTCAATATTGAACCCTACGGACTTAGACCGGGATGCCATTAAAGTTCATGTGCGTGTAAAGGCAGGCGTCCCAATACTTTTGGTAATATAGTGTATCCCAGCCCATCCATCTTCCTTCTTACACCGGTAACATATGTCAAACAAACCCACAAAAGATAAAATTCCAAGCGTCCAGAAATGCACAGCTGGCAGCGCCCGGCTGTAAAAAGGGTTAAACACCTGAAGGATTTACAAGTTCAAACTCGACTTTTTTTTTTCATCATCCAACTTCACACAAAGAAAAGTAGTTTTCCTTCCACCAGGAAACAAGTAACAAAGCGAAAGACACTTTTCTTTATGATTAATAATTAAACTTGGCAGCGGGCGTAATCCCCAGGTTTACCGTCTGTGTATACGCATTGTACCCGCGTGCAGATGGAAGCGGGGCCCAGGCCAATATCGCAGTGAAATATTAAGAGGGGATTAATTCAGGAGAGATCAGAGCAAGCTATGAGAAATGTGATCCCGCCTGGAACATCTGGCTCGTATTAAAGCCGCTATTCCCCCGGTTTTATCTCAGGAGCTGGCAATCATCGTTAGAGTTTATACGTGCCAAACGGAGCAGCTCTCTCCGGAGGCCCCATCCACCCATCGTACGCGCCGATATCTCCGCCGAATCTTAACTACCTTCAGCCGGGACGAGGAAGACAGCCCTGTAGGCTTCATAAAATTAGGGGTTGAGCTGAGTCATTTCGGCAAAATTTATTTTGTTATGAAATCATCTATTTTGATCACCAGCAAATTTTCCTGGAAGATATCACTTTTGGTCACAGCGGCCTAGGCCCCATTCACATTTTGTGTAGCGGGAACTTGCGTTCCTGAGCAGAGAGCCGGTGACTGTTAATCACTGGCTCTCTGCTCCGCCCCCCCTCTCTTGCTCACTGGGCTGTGGAGGGGGTGGGAGCGGCCGGCTCAGGGTCAAAGCAACTCGCTGAGAGGCTGAGCTGGGTGCCAGTCCAGGCACGTAGGCGGATCCGATCTTGGCCGAGCCTGGACCGGCTCTGCGACATCAGCTGACAGCAGAAACAGCACAAACTAACATCCCCCCCCCAGCGCGTGTGGGAGATGTACGGCGGCTTTTATCCGCCCCCCCTCCCCCCGCAAGAGACATGGATGCCTTACCTTATGGAGGAAGGGGGAAGGAAGAGCCGGGGCTGCTCTGACCGATTCTGCCAGGGAGCACACAGAGAGAGATTCTCCTCCCGGCCGCACAGGAAATGTGTCCTGAGACACGGTTGGCCAGGGAGTCCTAAGGCTCCCTGGCCAATAGGTGCTTCCTGATTGGCCAGGAGGAGAATGAGGGAGGCAATAGTAAATATTCATTCGCTATTGTCACACAAGTGGGTGTGCTCGGGGCGCATTGATCTGCGCCCCGAGCCCACCCTTTTTAAAAGCCTATTAGAGCCTCTGGCTCTAATCATGTGCTTCAAACCCCCCCCCCCCCCCCCCCCACTGAAATCCATGCGTAGACAGGCCGCCACTGGTCCCCACTATAAGTCACTAATCGCCGCCATTACTAGTATAAATAAATAAATCAATAAATAAAAATTCCAGTATATATCCCAGTTTGTAGACACTATAACTGTCACACAGACCAACAGGGCTGGGGCAAGGATTTTTGCCACCTAGGCGAAACCTAATTTTTCGGCCCCCTTGGCTTTGCCCCCTGACTTCAGACTCCACCCCCTTTGCCCTGCCCTTATAACATGTGACCTACCTGACACATACACTGACCCACCTACCTGACACATACACTGACCCACCTACCTGACACATACACTGACCCACCTACTTAACACATACACTGACCTACCTACCTGACCCATACACTGGCTCACCAACTTGACACATACACTGGCCCACCTACCTACCTGACACATACACTGACCCACACACTAGCCCACCTACCTGACACATACACTGACCTACCTACCTACCTGACACATACACTGACCCACCTACCTACCTGACGCATACACTGACCCACCTATCTGACCCATACACTGGCTCACCTACCTGACACATACACTGACCCACACCGCCGGATCTTCTCTCTGCTGTTTTCTCCCTCTGTTCTTCCTCCGATGTTGCCTCCCGGTGTAATGTTGGGTCCGCCGTGTGCCAATACTTATATAGCCATGGGGCGGGGCCACCCGGTGACAACATCTGGAGCCCCTTGTAATGTCACCGTCCCATAATGCACTAGGTGGTGCATGATGCCAGGCTGCATGCTCGGATAAGGGTCTAGTATGGATTTTGGGGGGAACCCCACGCCATTTTTTTCGGCGGGGGGTTCCCCTTCAAGATCCTCAGCACACAAGTCGCACCGCAAGTTGGATCATCATGACTGACAAGGCTTAATGCGGCTGTATCCAGCTTTAAGCCGCATTTAGCAGCTTTTACCAGCGTCAGGCGTTTTTACAGATCTAGTGCCGGTCATCAGAACGCGCTGGTCCTGTTTTTTTTTGGAGCTTAAAGACGCCTATGCCACCTACAGCTCCTAAAAGCCTGTGTGTGCATGAGGCCATAGGCTAACATGGAGGGATCGTTTAAAACGGTAACAAAAAAAAGTCAGACGCCCCTAGAAGCAACGGTATAAACGCCCCATGTGCATGAGGCCTAATACACACACGATCGGAATTTCCGACAACAAAACCGTGGATTTTTTTTCCGACGGATGTTGGCTCAAACTTGTCTTGCATACACACGGTCACACAAATGTTGTTGGAAATTCCGAACGTGAGAACGCGGTGACGTACAACACGTACGACGAGCCGGGAAAAGGGAAGTTCAATAGCCAGTGCGACTTGTGTACACACGATCGGACTTTCCGACAACAAGTGAAGTCGGCAGAAAATTTGAGAACCCGCTCTCAAACTTTTGTGGCCGGAAATTCCGACAGCAAATGTTTGATGGAGCCTACACACGGTCGGACTTTCCGACAACAAGCTCCCATCGAACATTTCCCGTCGGAAAGTCCGACCGTGTGTACGCGGCATAAATGTCTCAAGTGATAGGCCTTCAGTACATCAGGTGTGATCAATTTTCAATGATTGGCACCATAGCTTGTAGACTCTATAACTTTCACAAAGACCAAATAATATGCACTAATTTGGGTTATTTTTACCAAAGATATGTAGCCATGTACATTTTGGCCAAAATGTATTAAGAAAAATTACTAATTTGCTAAATTTGATCACAGAAACGAAGAAAAATGCATGCTTTTACAAAATTTTCGGTCTTTTTCTTAATTTATAGCGTAAAAAACTCAGTGGTGTCTAAATACCACCAAAAGAAATCTCTGTGTGAAAAAAAAGGACAAAAATCTCATATGTGTACAGTGTTGCATGACTGAGTAATTGTCATTCAAAGTGTGACAGTGCTGAAAGCTTTGGTCTAGTTAGAAAGCGGGGTTTAAGTGCCCGGTAGGCAAGTGGTTAATGTCACTTAATATATTCCCAGAGGTCACTTTGTTTTGGGGTAAACGTTGGATCATGAACCTAAATGAATGATCGGTAACCTGCAGCAGCCAAGAGATTTTTCATTAAACATGCAAAATTATTGCGGCCACAAATCATTCAGTAAAAAGACTCTCCCATTGCTGTCCATGGGGGGGATGGGATACATAATTTTCGTATTTCATTGTATTTCTTTTCCTGAGATTGACTTCACTAAGGGGGTATCTGAGGACCTCACAGACATACAATTGTCTCCTCATCCAGTTGTTACCGGCCAGATTATATAAAGTTCAGCCCGTAAAGAACAATTATTAATAACATGCACTCCTATCTCCAGAGGACAGTATAATTGCACATTTTAATCCTCCCTTGAAGGGTCTTATAAATTAATATCTCTTATGTGGCTATCACAGTGTTCTGGGATATATGGTAAAGGAATAACAAAATACATTTAAGCATAATAATATATCGGTCGTGGTAACAGCATACCGATCTGTTATTTTGTATGTTAGTTTGTTATTAATAATAGATGTGACCTCCAAAAGAAAGGCAGAAGATTGGAGGCAACTTTGGACTTTCATAGTACGATATGGACTCACAAAACGTTTTGTAAAAATATATCTAATTTTATTAAAGATTAACAATCAAATGAAACCCACAAGGGCAGAAACATGACACATAGAGACAATTTAAATAACCCTGACAAGAACTGGAAAAACGATACACATATCCACCCACGGTGAGGGAATAGACATTTGTTCCCTTCCCAGTTCAAGAACTCTACATGTTTCGCGGACAGACCGCTTCTTCAGGAGTATGGTTCAGAGAATGATTGTTCTATGAAAAATCAAACATGTATATGAGCAATCTTCATAAAATGGTACATTGGACAAAGGGTTGAACCAATGGGCAACTGCCATCCCATAACTGCAATATAATCCAAAACACCCAAGCACTAGTCATAAGCTCCACATTTTGAGGTCAACATCTCTCCTTTCAAGTTCCATCACTCCGTTGTTTAAACACTGTGATGAACTTTAGTGGGTGCGTATCATTATAGCCTCCGCACCGCCGGTCTCTCACAGTCTGCAATTGTGACCGGGAAGACTACCCTGAAAGCGAGGCTTAAAGCGCTCGTGGAGCACAGCATGGAACGGATGACGTCGGTGGTGGTGAGGAGGACGGTCTAAGTGGACAGCTTTACCCCGGATGCCTGCATACTTAGATGTTCCTCTTTTAATCATCAACCATGTTAGTTGCTAAATGTTGTACCTTCATTCAATGTAACCATATTGCTACACTTGGAGGCTCCTCTCTTCTCTTTTGTACTCAGTTGTGACGTGACGCCACTTGTATATCAAGACATCGCTTGTATATCAAGTCAAAATTCTGCTTGTCTTGCAAAACGCTCTCGAACCAAGTTAATCTCAAACCAAGGTTTTATTCTATAGCTTCCCTTGGAATGCTCACTTCTCCAGGCTGACACCCGCCCATCTGATATTTGCAAAGCTCTTCTCATGAGCCGGCCCACTGCTTGCATCAGGTCTGAGGGCTCTTGAGAGAATGTTCTTCCAGCCTCACTATTATGTAGGTGGGAATTTTATCATTCCATCATCTTAAAAAATATACAAACCTATGGAATTGAACAGTCCAAAGCAATCTGCCATCTACAGATGTAACTATTTCCTGATTTTAGGCAAACAAGTGGTCAAAAATCTGGTAGAAATGTCACCTTTGGGTTGCCGAAAACCGGAAAATGTTTGAAAGTGTGATTTATTCATACAATGCCATGTGATTAATTGAATGCAAATTCCTGAAAGCCTTGAAAATTGACACACAGCGAGGAGTTTTTCCAAAAGGAGAGATGAGAGAGGAAAAAGGAGGAAAAAAAAGGAGAGATCTAAATTTATTTATTTATGTATGTATTATTTACAGGTACTTCTATAGAGTCGTCAATTTACACAGCGCTTTACATATATATATTATACATTCACAGCAGTCTCTGCCCTCAAGAAGCTTACAATCTAAAATCCATAACTCACATTCATGCATACATTAAGCCAATTAAGACAGGAGCCAATTAACCTACCAGCATGTCTTTGATGTGTGGGAGGAAACTGGAGTACCCGTAGGAAACCCACGCAGACACAAGGAGAACATGCAAACTTCAGGAATGTAGTGTCATGGTTGGGTATTGAAATGACAACCCTAGTGCTGTATACTGTAATGATTTTAGGGCCCTTTTCACATAGGCTGTTTTTCAGGCGGACCTGATTGGAACCTCCATTCACCCCTATGGACCGGCGGATGACAGTGGTATCCGATCCTGTCCGCAAAATCCAGACAGATGGTGGTCCTAATCTCCATCCGTCTGGCGGATCAGATTTCACCTGATCTCCCTATACAGGAGAGCGGGACTGGGTCTGTCTCCATCCCGCATGGTAAGCGGAGACAGACCTGTCACCCGCCTGCTCAGTGGGGATCAGTGGAGCGATCTCCCACTAAACAGATTCCATCCCAACAATTTAAAAGGGGCCTTAGGCAGAAGTGTAAAAAACTAAACGAGAAGATTTTGGATTGTGTACTCCCATCTGTGAGGTTGCAGGATGCACATGTAGGGATCAAACAAGATAAATGAAGAGCTTGCAGAGAATATCATTGTCTCCACGCAGAGTATGGTCACTCTTTATGCTTGTTGGGGTGCTGTGGATGATCCTACACTGCGGTGTAACTGGATTCTGTCACAAGATACCATGGAAGGTTTTCAGCCCCAAAAGTTGGAGGTAAGATCTTGTGCAAAGATCATGCTTAAGAACTACTCCTTCAAAAAGTTGTTGTTGATTGATCACCATAAACATCAACTTCTTGAAGAAATATTTCTCATAAGATGACCAGTAGACATCTACTTTTTTCAGAAATAGTTCCCATAAGATGACTAATACACCTCAACTCTTTTCAGAAATAGTTCTTACAAGATGACCAATATTTATTCATCTTTTTTCAGAAATAGTACTCATAAGATGACCAATACACATCAACGTTTTGAAAAGGTAGTTTTTTTTATGATGACCAATACACATCAACCTTTTGAGGAAATCGTTCTCATAAAATGACCAAAAACATTAACTTTTTCAAAAAATAGTTCTCTTGAGATGACTGATCAACCCTTTGAAGAAATAGTTCTCATAAGATGACCAACACACATCAACTTTTTGAAGAAAAAATTATCGTAAGATGACCAAAAATATCAACCTTTTGAAGAAATAGTTCCCATAAGATGACCAACACACATTAACTTTTTGAAGAAATACTGTAGTTCTCATAAGATGACCAATACTTATTAACCTTTTGAAGAAATAGTTCCCAAAAGATGACCAATAAACATCAACTTTTTGCAGAAATAGTTCTCATGAGATGACCAATAGACATAAAATTTTTGAAGAAATAGTTCTTAGGAGATGACCAATAAACATCAACTTCTTGAAGAAATATTTCTCATAAGATGACCAATAGACATCTACTTTTTTCAGAAATAGTTCTCATAAGATGACTAATACACCTCAGCTCCTTTCAGAAATAGTTCTTACAAGATGACCAATATTTATTCATCTTTTTTCAGAAATAGTTCTCATAAGATGACCAATACGCATCAACGTTTTGAAAAGGTATTTTTTTTTCTGATGACCAATACACATCAACCTTTTGAGGAAATAGTTCTCATAAAATTACCAAAAACATTAACTTTTTGAAAAAATAGTTCTCTTGAGATGACTGATCAACCCTTTGAAGAAATAGTTCTCATAAGATGACCAATACACATCAATTTTTTGAAGAAAAAATTATCGTAAGATGACCAAAAATATCAACCTTTTGAAGAAATAGTTCCCATAAGATGACCAACACACATTAAATTTTTTGAAGAAATACTGTAGTTCTCATAAGATGACCAATACTTGTTAACCTTTTGAAGAAATAGTTCCCAAAAGATGACCAATAAACATCAACTTTTTGCAGAAATAGTTCTCATGAGATGACCAATAGACATAAAATTTTTGAAGAAATAGTTCTTAGGGGATGACCGATAAACATGAACCTTTTGAATATATAGTTCCCATGAGATGATTAATACAATCAACTTTTTGAGGAAATATTTCCGATAATACGACTAATACACATCATCATTTTTGCAAAAATAGTTCTCATAAGATGACCAATAAACATCAACCTCTTAAAGAAATAGTTCTCATAAGATGGCCAATATACATCAACCTTTGGAAGAAATAGTTCTCATAGGATGACCAATACTTATCAACTTTTTAAAGAAAGAGTTCTCATATGATATGACTAATCAACCTTTTTAAGAAACAGTGCTCCAACATGTCCCTTTGCCATGGGTTCTTCTGCTGAGATTTACTCCAACATTTGGAGCTAAAAACCTTCCTTCAAACTTGGTACATGTATAACTAAGATTAGGGATGTCTCAGAGCAAGTTGATATTTTTTGGACAACCCTTTTGATGCTCTGAGATAATCAGTCTTGCCCAAATCAGACCCCAAACTATCTTTAGACCCCTTTCACACTGGGGCGGTTTGCAGGTGGTATTGCGCTAAAAATACCGCCTGCAAACCGCCCCTAAACAGCCTCCACTGTTTGTTCAGTGTGAAAGCCCGAGGGCTTTCACACTGAAGCGGTGCTCAGGCAGGGCGGTGAAAAAAGTCCTGCAAACCGCTTTTTTGGAGCGGTGAAGGAGCGGTGTATTCACCGCTCCTTCACCGCTCCTGCCCATTGAAATCAATGGGACAGCGCGGCTATACCGCGGCAATACCGCGGCTGTAGCCGCGCTGTACGAGGGATTTTAACCATTTTTCGGCCGCCAGCGGGGGTTAAAACTGCACCGCTAGCGGCCGAATACCACTGCAAGAACGACGGTACAGCAGAGCTAAAAATAGCGATGTTGTACCGCCGACGCCCCCACCGCCCCAGTGTGAAAGGGGCCTTAACACCAAATACTAACCAGTAATTGCTCAATTAATATATAACCAAATGGTAAGGAACTCAATGAATAAGTCATTAGCTTTGTACACCATACAAATGTTTCCCAGTGCATAGTTCTATTAGCCATCAAACTGAAATCCATTTCAATACAAAACCGGTTGTATTCATTCTTTGGTCAACAGGAATAAACTGAGTTCCTCTGAATTGTTATATTTCCTCTGAATTGTTATGTTACAGGACCAGACCCAAAGGAAAAGCACGCTGACCCTGCACCTTAGTAGCATTTTTTACCTGAACTTCGGATCTCACCTTCATTAGGTACCCAACTTGAGCAATTCCTAATGTGTCCCATAATCCTCTCTGATCCTCCACAGGGGGGGGGTGTAAGATGGCGGGGCCACCGAGGTCGCTGAAAAATGAGTAACAAATGCAAGTCACGTCTGGTTTGTGTCTTATGGCACATCAGCAACTATCTCCCTGTCCATTTTGTCCCCCCTCCGTCACGGGCACCTCGTTAAAATAGCTTTTCTCTTAGCGCACAGATCAAATTCGAATGCAGCCATTATCACAAAGTTTCTGAAGCGCGGCGCAGGTGATAACGGGTCAATTTCAAGGGCAGAGAGTATCGACAACAGCTACATCCTTCCCCAGGAGACTCCGAAAGATGAAGCTGCAACTTCAGAAACCCAAATATGAAACACCGGCTGAGAGGGACTCCGGACTCAGAACATGACTTGTGTCCATAAGGCCGCCTGCCGTCGACATGGATATTGATTTATTGAAGAGGCAGTTACATTTGAAAGAGTGAGAGGATAAAAGGATTATGTACTTCTCAACTGTCCTTCCTGTGCACCGAAATCCACCTTTTTATTATCGTATGCTGGACCACACACAGGTCATGAGGATGGAATGATAATAATAATAATAGTAATAATTAGTAGTAGTAGTATTTAGTATTGTTTTGTTATTTGTTGTATTGTTATTTAGTATTGTTATTATTATTATTAGTAATCTTTTAATTAATAATAAAAAAATATCAACCACTGGGCTGTTTTTTTATGAATTTATATCCTCCAGTTCTCTCTCATTGTGTACAGCATATAGTATAGTCACTGCTTAGATTTCCTTTTTTTGTGTTTTTTTTTTTATTATATTTTGCTTAATTAGTCTTTATTTATAGTTACTTGCAGTCAGCATCCAATGAATTTTGTTTTTACGTATGTTTGGTCACCAGGTTGAACTGGGAGGTAGGTCCTTTTTGTATTAACCAGTGTGTTGTCCTGTGTGTGTATGTGGACATTCCTATTTTGCACCCCCCTCACAGGCCAGTGGGGGATGGGTCTGCCGTTTGGTATGGCGCAGTAGGTGTATGGGTATTTGTCATTTTGTGGCGTGCTTTGTGTTTTTTCTCTCTCTCTCTCTCTCTCTCTCTCTCTCTCTCTCTCTCTCTCCCTCTCTCTCTCTCTCTCTCTCTCTCTCTCTCTCTCTCTCTCTATATATATATTGTTTAAATTGTATTATATTATTCTTGATACCATTGCTACTAGATTTACTGCTGTATTTTTCCCACTGGATAACATCTATACCTGTTATGCAATGCTTATCCTGAGGAAGTGACTTCTGTGAAACGCGTCAATACTTTACGCAAACTATCTGTGATTTTTGTATATATATATATATATATATATATATATACATATATATATATATATATATATATATATATATATATATATATATATATATATACACATATATATATACACATATATATATATATATCAGGTGTAGCCTTGGAACATTTTTGTATGATTTTATGCTATATTTTGTTTTTAATATTTATAAGCAATAACTATTTTAACAATTGTGGTTAATATGGTTCACAGGGCACATTCAAAATACTCATACTGCTTTGAGGGTTCCTATTTAAACTATATTTTCAAAAGTATTGTGACACCTGCCTTTACACACACATGAACTTTAATGACATCCCAGTCTTAGTCCGTAGGGTTCAATATTGGGTTGGCCCAGCCTTTCCAGCTATAACAACTTCAACTCTTCAGGGAAGGCTGTCCACAAGGTTTAGCAGTGTGTCTATGGGAATGTTTGACCATTCTTCCAAAAGCGCATTTGTAAGGTTAGGCACTGATGTTGGACGAGAAGACCTGGCTTGCAGTTTCCACTTTATCCCAAAGGTGTTCTATTGGGTTGAGGTCAGGACTCTGTGCAGGCCAGTCATGTTCCTCCACCCCAAACTTGCTCATCCATGTCTTTATAGACCTTGCTTTGTGCTTGCTTTGGTCCAAACTTTTTTCAGGGGTTGGGCTTGGCCTCTTAGTTCCAGTGCAGGGAACTTTTAAGGCGTCAGCATACCAAGACATTTTGGACAATTTCATGGTCCCAACTTTGTGGGAACAGTTTGGGGATGGCCCCTTCCTGTTCCAACATGACTGCGCACCAGTGCACAAAGCAAGGCAGTATCCCAATACTTTTGACAATATAGTGTATATTATTTTTCCGATTTGCTGGATGTTGATTCCAACTCACTTACTTTCTTCTGTCGCTACTTACCTCTCTTTCTGGAAGTTCTAATTGCCTGGCTATCATGTGATACCTCTGGCTTCCATGATTTGAGCTACTGACCTGGAAGAAGTTAGATGCAGGCTTCTGAATTTTCTGATGTGCATCTTCGATCTTGGTTTGTCATTCATAAAATATTGAAGCTAGAAGATTAGCATAACAACTAGGCATCTAGCATTTTAAGATGGAAACAAACAATGGCACCTCACTCCTTCTTGATTGCTCTCAGGAAAACTTTATTTCAGCAGTTCTCCAGATCTGATGCTTCCTAATCACACCCGGGAACTCTCCAGGTCTCACCTTCAGATATTCTAGGTACCCAGTGTGCCTGCTGGGCCTCCTGTTGGTTCCCCTCTGGCACCACCACCGGATCACTACTATTGTCATCTAAGAGCTGGGAGTTGTAAGCCAAAGCTGAGAAGATGGAGAGAGCCAGGAGAAGGCAAGAGCCGCAAGAAAGTGTGGGATGTGCTCCATTCACCTCCAGCTCCTCCCTTTACAGCCACTCAGTGTATGTCCTGTGTGCCAAGAACAGACCCCAAATACTGCAGCAAGTGGGCACTTAAATTGCTCTTCCAAGGTTGGACAGTCTGTTTCTTCCTGCAGCCCTCCAGAATGAGATATAGATCCCTGCATGCTATGTTCTGGAGGTGGGGAGGAGGAGGCAGACCATTACTGTCACCATTATTGTCACTGTTGTCACTGCTGTTGTCTTTGCCACATATTGCCACGATTGTTCACGTGTTGCCCACATACAGTGCCTTGAAAAAGTATTCATACCCCTTGAAATGTATTTTTTGGGGATTTTATGTGATAGACCAAAACAAAGTGGCACATAATTGTGAGGTGGAAGGAGAATGATAAATGGTTTTAATTTTTTTTAACAAATATGTGATGAGTGTGATGTGCATTTGTATGGCGCCTCCCAGAGTCAACACTTTGTAGAACCGCCTTTGACTGCAATTACAGCTGCAAGTCTTTTTGGGGATGTCTCTACCAGCTTTGCACATCCAGAGAGGGACATTTTTGCCCCATTCTTCTTTGCAATATAGCTCTAGTTCTGTCAGATTGAATAGAGAGCGTCTGTGAACAGCAATAAACAAGTCTTGCCACAGGTTCTCAATTGGATTTAGGTCTGGACTTGACTGGGCCATTCTAACACATGAATATGCTTTGATCTAAACCATTCCATTGTACCTCTGGCTGTATGTTTCGGGTCGTTGTCCTGCTGAAAGGTGAACCTCCGCCCCAGTCTCAAGTCTTTTGCAGATTCTAACAGGTTTTCTTCTAAGATTGTCCTGTATTTGGCTCCATCCATCTTCCCATCAACTCTGACCAGCTTCCCTGTCCCTGCTGAAGAAAAGCATCCCCACAATATGATACTGCCACCGCCATGTTTCACGGTGGGGATGGTGTGTTCAGGGTGATGTGCAGTGTTAGTTTTCGGCCACACACAGTGTTTTGCTTTTAAGCCAAAACGTTCAATTTTGGTCTCATTTGACCAGAGAACCTTCTTCCACATGTTTGCTGTGTCCTCCACATGGCTTCTCACAAACTGCAAACAGGACTTCTTATGACTTTCTTTCACCAATGTCTTTCTTCTTGTCACTCTTCCATAAAGGTCAGATCTGTGGAGAACACGACTAATAGTTGTCCTGTGGACAGATTCTCCCACCTGAGCTGTGGATCTCTGCAGCTCCTCCAGATTTACCATGGACCTCTTGGCTCTTCTCTGATGAATGCTCTCCTTGCCCGGCCGGTCAGTTTAGGTGGACGGCCATGTCTTGGTAGGTTTGCAGTTGTGCCATACTCTTTCCATTTTCCCATGATGGATTGAACAGTGCTCCGTGAGATGTTCACAGCTTGGCATATTTTTTTATAACCTAACCCTGCTTTAACCACTTAGGACCGGAAAGATTTGCCCCCTAATGACCGGGCCATTATTTGCGATTCGGCACTGCATCTCTTTACTTGACAATTGCGCGGTTGCGCGACGCTGTACTCAAGCAAAATTGAAGTCCTTTTTTTCGCACAAATAGAGCTTTCTTTGGGTGGTATTTGATCACCTCTGCGGTTTGTATTTTTTGCGCTATAAACAAAAAAAGAGCGACAATTTAAAAAAAAACAACAATATTTTTTACTGTTTGCTATAATAAATATCCAAAAAAAAAACATATCCTTCATCAGTTTAGGCCAATCTATATTCTTCTACATATTTTTGGTTAAAAAAAATCGCAATAAGGGTATATTGATTGGTTTGCGCAAAAGTTATAGCGTCTACAAAATAGGAAATAGATTTATGGCATTTTGATTATAGTTTTTCTTTTTTTACTAGTAATGGTGGCGATCAGCGATTTTTAGCGGGACTGCGACATTGCGGCAGACAGATCGGACACTTTTGACACTAATTTGGGACCATCGACATTTATACAGCGATCAGAGCTAAAAATAGCCCCTGATTACTGTATAAATGTCACTGGCAGGGAAGGGGTTAACACTATGGGGCGATCAAGAGGTTAAATGTGTTCCCTCATGTGTATTCTAACTGTGGTGGGGGGGATGGGATTGCCTGGAGGAGAAGACCGATCCCTGTTCCTAATCTTTAGGAGCAGCAGATCTGTCTCTCCTCCTCTGATAGAACCGAGATCTGTCTGTTTACATTGACAGAACTCCATTCTGTCTCTGTCAGGAGTGATCGCAAGTGGCCGGCATGCGCCCCCTAGAGATCTTAAAGCGGCCGACGTACCATGGTGGCGATTCGCCTAGGAGAGCCAACCTGCCGCAGTATGACTGCGGCGGCTGGTCCTTATGTGGTTAAACTTCTCCACATCTTTATCCCTGACCTGTCTGGTGTGCAGATTGGTCTTTATGATGCTGTTTGTTCATTAAGGTTGTCTAACAAACCTCTGAGGGCTTCACAGAACAGCTGTATTTATACTGAGATTAAATTACACACAGGTGGACTCTATTTACTAATTAGGTGACTTCTGAAGGCAATTGGTTCCACTAGATTTTAGTTAGGGGTATCGGAATAAAGGGGGCTGAATATAAATGCACGCCACACTTTTCAGATATTTATTTGTAAAAAAAAAAATAAAAACCATTTATCATTTTCCTTCAACTTCACAATTATGTGCCACTTTGTGTTGGTCTATCACATAAAATCCCAATAAAATACATTTACGTTTTTGGTTTTAACATGACATGCCCACATTTTGTCACAATCCCCTACTTACTATTGTCTGTTTTTTCCCGGCATATTGTCATGATTGCCTGTTTGTTGCCCATGTTGTCATGATTTTTCTTTTATTGCCTGCATATTGTCACAAAATTCTTTTGTTGCTCATGTTTTTTCATGATTGCCCATCTGTAACCTTTATATTCCCACAATTGCACATTTTTCCCCTGCATATTGCCACAACTGCACGCTTGTTCCCTTTATATTGTAGCAAAAGTCCTTTGTTGCTCATGTATTGTCTTGATTGCCCATTTGTTAACTGTATATTCTCATAATTGCACATTTGCATCACTGTATATTGCCACAACTGCATGTTTATTCCCTCTACTATATATTGTAGCAAAAGTCCTTTATTGCTCATGTTTTCTCACTATCACCTGTTTGGTGCCAGCTTATTATCACAATTGCCCATTTGTTGCCTGCATGTTGTCACAATTGTGCGTTTATTAGCAGTTTATTTTCACAATTGCCTGTTTATTGCCCACTTATTTTCACGATTGCACATTTCTTCCTCGTATATTGTAAAAAGTACTTTGCTGCTCATGTATTGTCATGATTGCCATTTTTTTTACCCATGTATTAGCCTGATTGCATGTTTGTTCCCTGTATATTTGTACAAAAGTCCTTTGTTGCTCGCGTATTCTTCTTTTTGCCTGTTTGTTGCCTATGTATTGCCAAGATTGCTCATTTGCTGCCTGTATATTGTCACGGTTGCACATATGTTGCCTGTATATTGTCAGAATTGCCTGTTTGTTGCCCATTTGTTGCCTGCATATTGTCACAATTGTGCGTTTATTAGCAGTTTATTTTCACAATTGCCTGTTTATTGCCCACTTATTTTTATGATTGCACATTTCTTCCTCGTATATTGTAAAAAGTACTTTGCTGCTCATGTATTGTCATGATTGCCAATTTTTTTACCCATGTATTAGCGTGATTGCATGTTTGTTCCCCGTATATTTGCACAAAAGTTCTTTGTTGCTTGCGTATTCTTCTTATTGCCTGTTTGTCGCCTATGTATTGGCAAGATTGCTCATTTGCTGCCTGTATATTGTCACGATTGCAGATATGTTGCCTGTATATTGTCAGAATTGCCTGTTTGTTGCCCATTTGTTGCCTGCATATTGTCACAATTGTGCGTTTATTAGCAGTTTATTTTCACAATTGCCTGTTTATTGCCCACTTATTTTCATGATTGCACATTTCTTCCTCGTATATTGTAAAAAGTACTTTGCTGCTCATGTATTGTCATGATTGCCAATTTTTTTACCCAGGTATTAGCATGATTGCATGTTTGTTCCCTGTATATTTGCACAAAAGTCCTTTGTTGCTCGCGTATTCTTCTTATTGCCTGTTTGTTGCCCATGTATTGGCAAGATTGCTCATTTGCTGCCTGTATATTGTCACGATTGCAGATATGTTGCCTGTATATTGTCAGAATTGCCTGTTTGTTGCCCATTTGTTGCCTGCTTATTTTTCCAGTTGCCCATTTGTTACCCACATATTCTTAAGCCTGGTACACACTAGTAGTTTTTTTTTTTTTTTGTTCAACTCATCGTGAGCCAAGATGGGGCTCAAAAAAGCAAAAAGTGTATTATACAGAAAACACCGTCTTGTTGATCCTTTTAGGTCCTTTTAGGTCCCCTGGTTTTGGGACATCCTGCTTTTGTTGAGAGCAGCCTTACCAGAGCTACTTTGCTGTATTGCACTCTGATTGGTCTACTGATAATTCTATTCCTGAGCCTTGTCTTTATTTGTTCCAACCCAATCAAAATGGTCCTGACGCAGCATGCCTTGATGCACAGTAATACATTGTGTTAATGCACCGGCACAATGCATATGTAAATGAGGCCTGAGTTACAGCATATATACAGCTAATTCACTAACACATGTGGTTTTCTTGGCAGCGCGTACTAGGTCATTCCTTGACATACCTAGAATTTTCTCAAATGTTTTTTGTGGCTTTCCTAAACCCCTTGTCTACCAAGGTACTCTTATAAATGTCTTGATATTCATTGGGTTAAAACATGCTCATGGCTAACTTGCAGGCCCGGGACAAGGGGTGGGCAGAAGGGAGTGGCTGCCCTGGGCGCAGTGTTTAATTTGGAAGGATGGGGGTGCCGGAAGTTCCTTCTACTATAAGGCTGACAGGAGTAGTGGCAGCATCACTTCTGTCAGTTACGGCGCTGGAAGCAGCAAGGAGAGGAGGAGAGAGCTGGGAGGAGGTTCGGGCTGTGCTCTCTCTCCCCCTCCTCCTCATAGGCTCGCACATGATGAAGAGGGGGGGGCACAATTTGGCATCTTTGCCCTGGACACTAAATGATATTGTCCCAGCACTGCTCACTTGGCATTCAAGTAAAAGTAGTCCAAGTGGCTAGAGCTGCCCAATCACTTTTATGGTATTGGGAATGTGCCCCCCCACACACACACACACACATACACACCCTCCCACGTTCTAGTAGGGAGACCAAAACTATGGAAAAATTCCCCAGCATTGAGGGCTCGTCAGTCCTGCCTAAATAAGCCGTCCAGCCCAGAGGAGCTCTGCCTTCACCTTGGTCAACATCACAGAAACTATCTCCTGCGATCCTGTTCAAGACTTGCTTTGCTGACATCCCTTCTGGCTCCAGATCCTGCTTGCTGTTCCACTACATTGACCCCTGAATTCTGGCTTGGCTATCTATCCGTTCCGGTTAGTGAACTTTGGCTATGTTTTGACTAAGTTTGTTCTTTTTACTGTTATATTTAAACAATTGTGATTTAACTGTACTTCTGTCTTGGCCTGATTTCATAGTTTCTGACAAATATTCACTGGAAGGACAGATCCTGAAGCTGAAACAGGAATACTTTGGACACCTAATGCGAAGAGAGGACCCATTGGAAAAGACCCCGATGCTGGAAAACGTGGAAGGGAAAAGGAGAAGAGGATGACAGAAAACAAGATATAGCATCATCAAAACAATGAACATGAAGTTAAGCAAGCTCCGGGAGGCATTGAAGGACAGAAAAGCCTGGCGCGCTATGGTCCATGATGTCACAAAGAGTCGGACATGACAAAACGACTGAACACACACACACACACACACACACACTACTAGTTTTTTTTTCGTTCAACCCAGCGGGCTAAACGAAAAAAACTAAACAGCTTAGGAGGAGCATGAGTACTAACAAGCCGATGTTGGTACAGCGATCTCCCCTGCTGTGCTATTGTGTTCTGACAGGGGAGGTGCCCCCCCCCCCACCAGAACACACCAGTCAGCACTCTCAGCCATTGGTTTAGAGCGCTGATAGGGTGCCGATCGGCAGACCTTTATCGGTCATGCCCCTTCAACAGGGCTGGTTTCCATTGGGGCATAAGTTCTAGTTGACACTTTTCCAATTTGTAGCAAATTTGCGTGGCAAGTCTCTAGCAAGAGCAAAGTTGCAATGGCGAGTCTACAGCAAGAGCTTTGCAAATCACAGTGACCCCCTGTGGTGGGATGACTATTGCATAACATATCGGAACCAGGACTTGCAGCAGACTTGCAGAACGTTTGGACAGAAAGTTGATCTGGAGTCATGCAATGCGGACTTTTGCTGCAACTGTGCAACGGGCTTATGAAGCCTGGCAAGCCTAGCAATAGCTTAGCAAGTCATTTTCAAACTTGCAGCTCAATTATTTTCTATTTGGGACGCACTGCTATAAGCCCCCTTTCCCCACCTCAATGTCAGGCTCACTAACTATGGAAAGTTCCCAGGTATGCTAATAATTCTGCAGTTTATACTCCTTTGAAGCTTCCTCTATGTGCCTGACTTCCTCCTGTATATTCTTCCGAATTGCCAATGCAGATAATGTTCCTCCATAATGATCCAGATTGAGTCTTGCAGTAATACGCCCTCTCAGGTCCCCACGGCGGGGCGGTCTGCGGGAGGAGAGCCGAATCCTGGATTATTTTTACTTTGTTATACCATATTCTTCGAGTGTTGTTTATATAATGAAAAGTTGTTTAGGGGAACACAATGGGATAATTCAGCACAGAAAACGTCCACGCTGGAGTTTTCGGTTTATTTTAAATGGTGCAGGAAATCGTAGTTTTGTGGCTTTTTGAGAAATGTAAAAATAGAGGCGAGAAGAATGGAGGGCGCTAAGAATAGGAGGCTTACATGACAACGACTCCTCCAGGAAACTGCGCCACTCCACAAAGGACAGAAAGAAGAAAAAAAAACAGGAAAATTTAAAAAAGCTAAATAACTCGGTCCAGATGGCAAAGAACGACGGGAAGAGGATTCCCAACGCTCGTCTTCTTATCAGAAAATGAAGTTTGTTGAATTTCTCAGATACTTTTTATGAGCTGAAACCATTTGTGCTGTAGAGGGGACAAAGTCTTATCCAAGTTCGTCAAGTAGTTCCAAAAGTTACAAAACACTTTCTAGAATCATAAGTAATGGTTTACTGGATGGTTCACAGACCACATCCAGGGGTGGATCTACCGCAAGGCAAACAAGGAGTTTGCCTTGGATGGCATTTTTCAGGGGTGGTTGGCTATCTAAGGCCATCTAGGCTTCATGGCCATCTAATTTACCTAATGAAAAAACCGCCTCTGTTCCAAAAAAGTCAGGACAGCTCAGTCCTCTGCCAGTGTCCCAGTGTGCCCGCCTGTGATTGTCAGCCCCTGTCCCCTCTAACCTATCCCTCTTCCCCACCCACCCAGGGCTCCACTGTGGTGGTCGGGAGGTCCAGTGCCGATCCTCAGCCATGGTGGGCTGGGCACTCTGCATCCTGCATTGGCACTGCCTGCTTCTCTGCTGCCATCTCCCATCAGGAGCTCTTCCCCTTTGTAGAGTCCCAAGGGGACCACGCTGAAGTTGAGGACAGCTGGATCTAGAGGTTGGTGCGCCACCCCCCCCCCCATGGATTCTGTGGCAGGATCAGTAAGTTCCTTCCCCCCATTCCCCCACTGTACCAAGCAGCACACAGGACAGCCAGCTACACATTGTGGTTGTGTCTGTAAAAGAATCCAACCTCAGCTGTGTGCAGTGTGGGAAAGAGCAACTCTGCTCAGAGCCCTGCCAGTAGTGACCTTATCCTTTGCCCTATACTGACCTCTGTCCTATACCCTGTTGACCCCATCCTCAGCCTTGCTGACCCCGCTCTATGTCCCGCTGGCCCCATCCTCTGCCCTGCTGACCCCGCCCTATGTCCCGCTGACCCCATCCTCTGCCCTACTGACCTTTGTCCTATACCCTTCTGACCCCATACTCTGCATTTCTGATTCCGCCCTATGTCCTGCTGGCCCCATCCTCTGCCCTTCTGATCCTGCCCTATGTCTCACTGACCCCATCCTGTGCCGTGCTGACCCTGCCCTATGTCCCGCTGGCCCCATCCTCTGCCCTGCTGACCCTGCCCTATGTCCCGCTGGCCCCATCCTCTGCCCTGCTGACCCCGCCCTATGTCCCGCTGACCCCATCCTCTGTCCCGCAGACACCATCCTCTGCCCCATTGACCACATATGTGGCACTTGGACGAATCATGTCTCAGGGTCTGATGAGGAAGCTACAGCTGTTCACTGTGAATGGCTGCAGCTTCCTCATCAGACCCTGAGACAAGAACAGTATACAGGGCCGCCCAGACCCTGGGCAAAAATTTTCTTGGCCCCCCTTCCACGCAGTTTCGCTCTCCTCCTGCTCTGAGACATACAATAAATAGCAGTTAGGCTAAAAATCAGTTTACTGAATCCGATCAGGCAGCAATTGCAATTGGTTGCCAATGTATCATTACCGCTCACTGACTGGTTGCTGGAGGTTACAGCACACATTACGGCTCACTGATTAGTTGCTAGAGGTTGCTAGAGGTTACGGCACAATTTTTCTGCTTGTTGATTGGTTGCTAGAGATTACTGTACATCAATACTGCTCACTGATTGATTGATAGAGGTTACTGCACATCATTACTGCTTACTGATTGGTTGCTAGAGGTTACAGCACATCATCTCCTCACTGCCTGCACACCATGGACTGGGGAGGTGAGGGGACCCATTAATAGACAGAAAATTCCTGGGGATCCTAGGACCCCTGGGATCAGTGGCAGTGATCAATTGCAATGCTGATTTTTGTTTTAGCGACTACCAATATAAAGAGGAGTTTCAACCCTGGCCACCAATGTAATAGGGGTTTACACTGACCATTCACAGTAACCACCAATGTAAAGAGGGATTTACTGACCGCTAATGCAAGAGGGACCTTCACACTGGCCACTGGTGTGAATTAAAGGATTCTACACCAAGTCCCAATGTAATGAGAGGATTTACACTGGCCACCAATGTAATGAGAGGATTTACACTGACCACCAATGTAACTGAAACATTAAGCCTGCGTTCACATTTGTGTGTGTTGGGAACGCATGCAAAATCGCTTTCCTGGCACCATAGAAACGTGCTGCCCTTCAGCAGATACACAGCAGTGCTATTCATTGTTAAGGACACCCTCACACATCTGCTGACATGTGCCTTGGCACCGTGGGATTTTGAAAAAGGGTTTGGGACCTTCTTCCGCATTTGTAGGACATAGAGCAGCCCACTGAAATGAATGGACTGCCCTACACATGACCTACATCTTTATCCACCCTTTGTATCCTAAAACCCCTGCTAACCTCTGCACCCCAAACCTCCCCCATCCTCTCCACTCAAACCCTCCACCTCTATAACTGTACCTGCCTCCTCTGCTCACCCACCTACCTTACCTCCACACATCCCCTCCTTGCTAACCTGTGCACCCCAAACTGTAATTCCTTTTCTGCCTACCTCTGCACACTCCACATTACCCCCCCCCCCCACTAATTTGCTTACCTTTGCAGAACAGGCTGATGGTAGGCTTAATGACCACAGTTGTAGGCAGGACTTTGCAAGCATGCCCCTTTATCTCCCCAGTGGGAAGCATTCAGTATAGGTGATGGTGGCCTCAGGGGGACATGATATACATATGAATACCAACTCTCTTTACATATGAATGCTGTTGGTCCGCCGCTATTTACATATTTATTCTGTCGCTATTTACATATCAATGCTGGTATTTACATATAAACACAGGGTCTGCAGGTGAGTCATCTGTACACAACAATAGGGCAGAGCTGGGCAGCATTAGTAACAGAACTTCACACGGAGATAGCGGGACACAGCACGGGACTAAAACATCAAGGGACGAGGGAATTTAAACTGGGATAGTTGGCAAGTATGAGGCAGCTGCTTTGGGCCCCACAACAATGACAAGGCCCAGGGCAGCTGCCCCTTTTGCCTTGCCTTAAAGACGGCCCTGAGTGCCCCCCCCACAGAAACCCGCTTTCCATGAGGCAACCGTGTGCGCTTGCTTCCGAGCCATCCTGTCTGTGTAGAACGGATGGCTCGGCCCGTCCCCCTGCTCCCCCGTAACAACATTTGATTGACAATGGCCCCACTGCTTTCAATCTGCCCAATGAGGAGGGAGACACCGGAGAGAGACACTTTTTTCATGCACATCGCTGGATTGGATCAGGCTCAGGTAAAAAAAAGAGGTGGGGGGGGGGAGCGCAGGGATACTGCAGCACAGAAGGTTTTTTACCTTAATGAATTAAGGTAAAAAAAAAACCTTTAGGCTTTAGAACCACTTTTAGTGAAAAAAGTGTTAAAAATGAATTATAAGAAAAAAAAATGAAATAAACAAAAGTAAAAACACCACGTCACCCCCATGCACACTCAAATACAAATGCACACATAGGCCGTGCATGTGTACGCTAACCTAAATTGCACCACACATTCGAGTTATCACCACAAATGACAAAGTGAGAGACAGAATTCTAGGACCAAAATTCACAGTTGACTCTAAGCTGATAGCCTGCAAAGGCTTTTGATTTCAAGGACACGTTGAGGTTTTAAGGCTTGACATGTTTTGGTATGTATTCACTCGATGCAATCTCATCTTTTATTAGATGGTTTGCTGGTTTGCTCAAAATTTTTTTTTTCCTGAAAATAACCATTTGATAAACAGCTGTGCACATATTGTGTGACATAAAAAAACAATTCACTGCCACCATTTTATTCTACAGATCCTCTGCTTTCAGAAAATATGTCATGTCTAAAAGTATATACAATACAATACAATTGTTTGGGGGTTTAATTAGTTCCAGACTTTGGGTGTGCTACACACACCCAAAATAAGGTTATCCTTGTACACAGGACGTGTGTAGCATGTCCAGTCCTTCTGCCTTGCTCCCCCCCCCCTCCCAGAACACAGCAATTCCGCTCTGATTTAAAAAAAAACAAAAAAAAAAAAACAGCATCACGTGCACAAGGTCGGCAGCTTTAGCTGTAAAAAAACAAAACAAAAAAAAAAACAGCATTGTTTATAAATAACACTTGCTCAGATACTAGGGAAATATACAAAGCAACATAAATGTGTAACTTTTGTATCATTCGGTTCATTCATCTGCAGTTTAAAGGGATGAACTTTGATCTGCAGATGAAGTCAGTTAAAGCAAGCTGACTAGTAAAAAAAAGTGTTGCTTTTTTTTAAAATAAAATATGTATCTCTTTGTTGATATATTTATTTATTTTTTGTTCCTTTCTATTTTATTAACCATTACTATTTAAACTTTATTATTTATTTTATTTATCTTTATTTTTAATAAATATTAAGATGAAGTCTTATGAGACGAAATGCGTCGGAACGCTCTGCTGAAGCCACTGCTTTTTATTACAAGCGCTTTTTTTATCTACCAAAATGTGAGTGTATTTCCTTTTTGATATTAAATATTTCCCGTTTTAAAACAGAATTACACTATGTGCCTCCCTTCTTCTCTTTTTTATAATCACATTATACCGTTATAGAAATCATCTATCCGGTTTCCTGTTTGAAACAAATCCCACTGAGGTCTATCCTTGGAATATACCATCTAATTGGAGGTTGTGTCTGCTGAGGCAGTCTTCCCCTTGGTGTATTACATCACAAGCTTGATTGACTCATTAGGTGTATACCCGTTTGAGTTCAATCTCTCCTTTGGATTTTCTGGTGGTGGATCTTCTATCAGCAAGTTTTCTAGCACTTTTTTTGTTCTTAACTCACAGTGATGTCTAGTCCACTTCTTGATTAGTTTTGAATTTCTTTTTGGACACTTTTATCATTATATTGTTTGTTTATTTTATGGTTTTCGCCAATGTTTTTTCACCAGTGATATGCTCTTTGGACGTTATCCTTGGACACTATTTCATTTAAGTGTTTTTCCTTTGCAATGTTTGCACATTGACATTTATCACTTTTTGTTTAGAGGTTTAGAGTTTATGTAAATTTTGTTTATATACACTTTTTTAGTCTCGGTTTACACTGTGACCATTCATTAGCACTGCACTTATTCTCTACACTAATCTCATAGTGACTGGGTGAGTATGAACAGCATGTAATACACCATTTATTGATAGTTTTTTTTTAATATGTGTTTTTTTTTTCGTGACACTTTAAGTAATGACAAAGTTATTGGTGAATAAACAAGGCTATACATAGGTGTGCACAGCCTTTGGCATTAGGGTGTGCACCCCAAAACTCAAACACATATGCGTGTATATATACTGTGTCAGTAGAGCTTTGGACGGTGTCAGTAGTTTTTATTTTTATTATTTAATTATTTGCAATTTTTTTATTATTATTATTATTTATTTTATTTTTTTACAATTTCAAGAGCCCTGTTAGGAGGCTTTGGTGAAATATAAGGGGTCTAAACAGGGGGAATCTGCTCCACATGGGGTGATTAGGGTGTGCCCTGGCACATCCGGCACACCATGTGCGCACGCCTATGGGTCCACAGCAGTGTTCATTTTGGCAGAAAATTTTCGATTTAGTTTTAGTCTTAGGACTAAAATTGCATTTTAGTTTTAGTCCCGTTTTAGTCTTCTGCAACTGTTTTAGTCGTATTTAGTCGACTACATCTCCAGTACATTTTAGTCGACTAACTACTAAATCTCCAGTACAATTTAGTCGACTAAAATCTAATAGTTGTAATTAAATTGTAATGCATTAGTTAACATTTCTCTACAATTTCCAAACTCATTATATACTGCTGGAGTGAAAAATCTAATATGTCATTTATTGTGGCATTGAGGTATGAACATGCACTACAGACCAATGTTAATTTTGAAGTCAAATTTCAATTAAGTTTTAGTCTTAGTCTTTTGACTAAAATGGCATTTTAGTTTCAGTCCCATTTTAGTCTTTTGACTAAAATGCCATTTGAGTTTTAGTCGTATTTTATTCATCTCAGTTGTTTTAGTCGTATTTTAGTCAAATAAAGTAATATTTATTTAGTCGACTAAAATGTTTCAGTCATTTTAGTCGACGAAATTAACACTGGTCCATAGCACATATGCAAAAAGTGCTCTGGTCCATAGGGAGTGAACAGGTGTAATGCCCTGTACACATGGTCGGACATTGATCGGACATTCCGACAACAAAATCCTAGGATTTTTTCCGACGGATGTTGGCTCAAACTTGTCTTGCATACACACGGTCACACAAAGTTGTCGGAAAATCTGTACGTCGGGACTATAAACGGGGCAGTAGCCAATAGCTTTCATTTCTTAATTTATTCTGAGCATGCGTGGCACTTTGTGCATCAGATTTGTGTACACGCGATCGGAAATTCTGACAACGGATTTTGTTGTCTGAAAATTTTATAGCCTGCTCTCAAACTTTGTGTGTCGGAAAATCCGATGGAAAATGTGTGATGGAGCCCACACACGGTCGGAATTTCCGACAACAAGGTCCTATCACACATTTTCCGTCGGAAAATCCGACCGTGCGTACGGGGCATGAGAAGTGAAGTGATTCAAAAGTAGTTTTTAGCAAAAGACTATTTTAACATGTTAGTGAAAAATTTAAACAATTGCCCCGGTAGAAAATTGGTTAAAGCTCCAGAAAAATGAAGAAGGTTTTGCCATTATGTTTATTATGCAACACACTAGTAAAAAAATAACTAAGCAGATAAATATTAATTACTGAGCAGGAGATGGAAGAATGGAAATCAGTATAGAAGCCTTGTACTGGGGACCCAACTCACTCTTTGAGGCTTATCTACTAAGAGAGTTTTCCAGCAGCCTGTGTTCATGTCAGATACCCAACTATCTTCTCTTTCTGGTCTCTGAGCTACATCATGCTAATCAACCTCTGCGCAATACCTAATAATTACTTCTAATTGTGCCTCATATTATCTGTCTGAACATCTCCTGAGTTCAGACATGTGTCAAGAGGCAGAGCTGAAGATCTTCCATCTCAAAGAGAAACGATATTCTACTTAATTGCTTTTAGATCTACATGTGAAAGTCATCCATCTCCAAAAAAAGATAATTAAAAATGCTTTTTAGTCCAATCATCCAGCAAAAAGTATCTTTTTTTTTTTAACATATCTAGTTTAGCACACCCCCATAGTCTCTGGGTTTGGATGATTTCCCCACTTAGTGCACAGCCAGGCACATGGTATTCTCTCTCACTGGCTCAATACAACAGCCTAGGGGTATCGTTTGTATTTTTATTGCTGAGTAGAACTTGGATAGGTATGAGGGAGGCATGGGCTACCCCAAAGGAACCAAAGTAGCTGAGAACTCTTCTCACTATACCGGCAGAGGACTTCCACAAAGTCACACCTTGCTAGAAGAAATGCTTAGACTTGCCTCTGTGTAGAGCTGGAAGCTGCATACAATCTCTAGGGCACAGGGCTTAGGTCAGTAGTCACCGGCCTCGGAATCATCAGCTGCCATCTTCTGATATCCAATGGGCATGTCTTAGTGAGGGAGATGCAGGCCATCAACCAATGGACCCTCTTTCATCCAGCCTCCACCGGGTATCCTCCAGAGTCCTTCTCCAGACCATAAAAGAGAAACCCCAGACTTTAGAGAATATCGCCTCCCACCCCCAGCCTAAGCTATGTCTGGGACCTCGATAATCTCACAGCATTAGAGGGACAGAACCCCTTGGACCGGGGACTCTTCTGGATAGGGCTAACCCAAGCTCCAAGAACCAACTGCTGTAGTGTCAGGAGACTAGCCAGAGGAGAAGTGGCCTTAGGCCTGGCACAATAGGCAGTTTCCAAAATAACCACGCCCAATTGCGCAGAAATGTGCGTGCACGTATAGGAGGAGAACGGGTGCGCGCCGGCGCATGCCATGTGCGACAGATTCTGGCGCCCTCTGGCCTTTAAAAGAGTGGTTATCACACACGAACATTGCTGACTGGTCTTCAGCTTCCGGCTTTCTGTTGCCCTGTTTTGCTTATGCTTCTGGATTACCCGTTACCAACCAGACTTGCTCTTGGATACCTCTTGATTCTCTCCTGGCTCTGACTTTGACTTGTTCACAAAATCTACTGTTGTTTCCTGTCCTGTGTTTGACCCTGGCTTGTCTGACCACATCTCTAATCTTCTGCTTACTGACCACCAGCTCTCTGACCTTTGCTACCATCCCTGACTACACCGCCTGTTTTGCCCTGTCTGCTGTGATCCGCCTAGGTGTCTACCCGCTGTACCCAGCCTAATGCCTGCAGTACTTGCCTGTTGCTCCAGCCTGCACTACCTACCTGCTGTACCAAGCCTACTGCCTGCAGTACTTGTTGCTCCAGCCTGCAGTACCTACCTGCTGTACCCAGCCTGCTGCTTCTTGCTGTGTGCAGTCCGCACCACTGTCAGCTGTCCTGGGTCCTACTGCTCTTCTCATCTGGTATCCACCTGAAGGGAGATCTCCACAACTTCGTGTTCCCTGTTTCCGCCTTCAGGGACATTCAGCCACAAGGGGAGTCCTCTCAGCAGTATGAAAAATAAAAGTAAAGTAGCGGCGCGCTAAAATGTGAAGATTTTGATGAATAAACTAATAGTGATACAAAATGGTTATTTAGAATTTGCTGCAGCTGTCACTAGTGTGCTCCCACAAGCGACAATATGAAAATGAAAAAAGTAAGACGGCGCTGCAATAATACAATATACAGTGGGGGCGGAAAGTATTCAGACCCCCTTAAATTTTTCACTCTTTGTTATATTGCAGCCATTTGCTAAAATCATTTAAGTTCATTTTTTTCCTCATTAATGTACACACAGCACCCCATATTGACAGAAAAACACAGAATTGTTGACATTTTTGCAGATTTTTAAAAAAAGAAAAACTGAAATATCACATGGTCCTAAGTATTCAGACCCTTTGCTCAGTATTTAGTAGAAGCTCCCTTTTGATCTAAAACAGCCATGAGTCTTTTTGGGAAAGATGCAACAAGTTTTTCACACCTGGATTTGGGGATCCTCTGCCATTCCTCCTTGCAGATCCTCTACAGTTCTGTCAGGTTGGATGGTAAACATTGGTGGAAAGACATTTTTAGGTCTCTCCAGAGATGCTCAATTGGGTTTAAGTCAGGGCTCTGGCTGGGCCATTCAAGAACAGTCACGGAGTTGTTGTGAAGCCACTCCTTCGTTATTTTAGCTGTGTGCTTAGGGTCATTGTCTTGTTGGAAGGTAAACCTTCGGCCCAGTCTGAGGTCCTGAGCACTCTGGAGAAGGTTTTCGTCCAGGATATCCCTGTACTTGGCGGCATTCATCTTTCCCTCGATTGCAACCAGTTGTCCTGTCCCTGCAGCTGAAAAACACCCTCACAGCATGATGCTGCCACCACCATGCTTCACTGTTGGGACTGTATTGGACAGGTGATGAGCAGTGCCTGGTTTTCTCCACACATACCGCTTAGAATTAGGCCAAAAAGTTCTATCTTGGTCTCATCAGACCAGAGAATCTTATTTCTCACCATCTTGGAGTCCTTCAGGTGTTTTTAGCAAACTCCATGCGGGCTTTCATGTGTCTTGCACTGAGGTGAGGCTTCCGTCGGGCCACTCTGCCATAAAGCCCCGACTGGTGGAGGGCTGCAGTGATGGTTGACTTTCTACAACTTTCTCCGATCTCCCGACTGCATCTCTGGGGCTCAGCCACAGTGATCTTTGGGTTCTTCTTTACCTCTCTCACCAAGACTCTTCTCCCCCGATAGCTCAGTTTGGCCGGACGGCCAGCTCTAGGAAGGGTTCTGGTCGTCCCAAAGTCTTCCATTTAGGATTATGGAGGCCACTGTGCTCTTAGGAACCTTAAGTGCAGCAGAATTTTTTTTGTAACCTTGGCCAGATCTGTGCCTTGCCACAATTCTGTCTCTGAGCTCTTCAGGCAGTTCCTTTGACCTCATGATTCTCATTTGCTCTGACATGCACTGTGATCTGTAAGGTCTTATATAGACAGGTGTGTGGCTTTCCTAATCAAGTCCAATCAGTATAATCAAACACAGCTGGACTCAAATGAAGGTGTAGAACCATCTCAAGGATGATCAGAAGAAATGGACAGCACCTGAGTTCAATATATGAGTGTTACAGCAAAGGGTCTGAATACTTAGGACCATGTGATATTTCAGTTTTTCTTTTTTAATAAATCTGCAAAAATGTCAACAATTCTGTTTTTCTGTCAATATGGGGTGCTGTGTGTACATTAATGAGGAAAAAAAATGAACTTAAATGATTTTAGCAAATGGCTGCAATATAACAAAGAGTGAAAAATTTAAGGGGGTCTGAATACTTTCTGTCCCCACTGTATAATATGCCAAAAAAATATATAATATGCCAAGAAAACTTCTACTGAAAAAAGAATTGAAAAAAAAAGAATTAAAAAAAAAAATGTAAAAACAATTATTACATTATTATTTTTTTTTTCAAATATAATTTTTATTAATGCCCAACGTGGGCAAAAACAGTGCTTTACAGACAGAGAACATCATCATAATAAACAGCAGCATGGAGAGAAGGAGAAGAGGCAAGGTCTCATATTTACATTTGATCTTACAGTTTTATTACAGATGGTAAACCATTTCTAAGTTGGTATTGAGTGGTGAAGGATACTTTAATATGTAACATAATTTTCTTTTTACATATTGATCACCGCCACACCTGTTATATCATAACGCTGTACTGCACTGGTGACAGTATGTAAAAAAAAAAATTGTGAATTTTTTTTATGTCTTAGTTTTCCACAAAATTGTGAAAAAAATAATTTAAAAAACTCACCATGCCACTTAATAAATACCTTGGACTGTCTATTTTACAAAAAAAGGGGCATTTGTGGGGCATTTGTACTGTCCTAACATTTTCGGACATGGAAAAATTAGATCAGTACATCAGGATTGAGCAATTTTCATATATATATCTATATATATATAGATATATTCGTGTGAAAAAAATTATAACCATTACATATGGGTACAATGTTGCATGACCGCGCAATTGTCATTCAAAGTGTGACAGAGCTGAAAGCTGAAAATTGGCCTGGGCAGGAAGGGGGTGAAAGTGCCCGGTATTGAAGTGTTTAATGATCACATTTTTTTTTTTATAGGAGGAAATATATTAAGATGGAGTCATGTAGAGCGTGCTCAAACAATGGCCTTTTCACCACCGTGGTGTGTTTGTACAGAATACAATGCAACTGCTAGAGGGACAGTTATTTCCAGGGAATGGGTTAACCTTATCTAAACAGCAGGCAGGTGGGGCAGGTCCCAGGCAGGGAAGGTTACTTATCTAGTCAATGGCTTGTTAAACACATTTATTATGCAGTCCTGGCTGCGGCTGGGTGTTTGTGTACTTTCACACAGTAGAATGTTGTGATTGCGCTGTGTATATATTCTTAGGATAATTAGTTTTCCCTCGCTGACCACACACAACCGAAACAAGCAACTTTTTCACTCCAGGTTCCTCCAGCTGCAAATTCCGCGCAGCAGACAAGCGCCATTGTGTTCCGAGGATCGCATAGTGAAAAATGTACTGTAATAACACAAATGTTATAGATATTTTTTATTTGATATAATGCTTTGACCACTAGCGGACAATGTATCCCCTTTAGAAGCCGAGCGGGCGAAACATGTTGGGAATTGTCACTTTAATACTGCTGTATAATTAAGGATAACAAGGAATATGTCAAGACTGTACATGATTTTAAATGGATTTGTCTTCTAACATTTTTTCTAATAAATAATGCATTTTTGATGAAATTTATGTTAGTTTGTATGAAGCACCAAAAAAACCCAATGTTTTCTTTATTTGGCTCTAGCAATAATCACTGTGTGTTTTCCTGGCTGGGATGGCTGACACCCCCCACCGAGCCCCCAGCTGGGAGAATACAATAGCTCCTCGGGAGGGGTTCCCCCATCAACACTGATGTTCTTGAAAATCGCTCCATTTAGGGCTGGTTCGTACTGGTCCGATACGCGCTCTGACTTCGAGAGCACAAGTTGCACGACATGTCAAAATTGATGGTTCTCTATGAGAGCCGACTCAACTGGTCCAACTTGTGTCCGTCTGACTTTGAAAAAGTTCCTGCACTACTTTGGCCTGACTTGGGCACAATTTCAGCCCATCGATTTGAATGTAAGTCGCATCCAAATCGGCTCATCCTCTTAACAGATCCGACTTGTGGCATACGGCTTTTGCTCTGAGGATCTTGAAGGGGAACACCACGCTAAAATAAAATAAAAAAACAGCATGGGTTCCCATCCCCCCCCCCCCCCAAGACCATATCAGACCCTTCGGTCTAGTATGGATTTTGAGGGGAAACCCCACACTTTTTTTTTTCTTTTTTTATTATTATTATTTTGCCGTGGGGTTACTCTTCAAGATCCATACCTGACTGGGGAGGGGACCCCACTTCAGTTTTTACAAACATTTTGGTGTGGGATTCTCCTTCAAGATCCTCAAAGCACAACTCGCATGCCTCAAGTCGGATCAATTAAAGCGGAGTTCCACCCAAAAATGGAACTTACGCTTTAAGGGAGGTGACCCCCTGACATGCTACATTTAGCATGTAATTTTTTTTGGGGGGGGGGAGCCGGTATGCTCTTTTTAGAGGGTCCCAGCTCCCACTACTTCCTGGCACACCACGGCACCGGAAGGGAGATCACCTCTCCCCCCCCTCCCTCTCGGCAATCATCTGGGACACGTGACAGGTCCCAGATGATTGCCTGGCCAGTCACGGCACACGGTGCGCGCATGCGCAGTGGATGCCCGGCTGTGAAGCCACAGCCGGGTGCCCACAGTTGCAATGCCGGCACCGCAGAGAGGAGGGGGAGACGAGTGGGGCTTCATTCCCCCGCATCGCTGCATCTCTGGACAGGTAAGTGTCCGATTATTAAAAGGCAGCAGCTGCAGTATTTGTAGCTGCTGACTTTTAATTTTTTTTTTTTAAGCAGAACTCCGCTTTAAGATGATAATCCGACTTGGATGCAACTTCCATTCAAATTAACGGGCTGAAATCGTGCCCAAGTCAGGAACCTTTTTCAAAGTCGGACTGACCCGGGGTCAGTCTGATCCGGGCCAGTCCGGCTTTGAAAAAGGTTTCTGCACTACTTTGGTCTGACTTGGGCACGGTTTAGGCCCATTGATTCGAATGGAAGCCATGCCCCATAGCTATTTAAGAACTGGCAGACAACGGAGTTGACATAACGGCACGAGCCAGCGTCAAGGGAGGGCCATTTTTTTTTATTTTTAGCAAGCCGGCGGCAGCAGAAGAGATGATCAGAGGGAGAAGACATGACCGGAAGAAGAAGATATCAAAGGACAGAGAAGACATCAGCGGAAGGGAAAGACCGGAGAAAGAAGACATCGGTGGCGGAACCAGAGAAAGAAGACACGTTGGAGCTACGACGAGGAACATTCTTTATTTTTAATAGGACTTGTCAAGAACCTTCTCTTGTTTTATGTAACATTACACTTATTTTTTGTTTTTGTTTGGTGAATGGGTAGGGGTACAATGTACCCCATACTCGTTCACATAGGGGGGGCAGGATCTGAGGGCCCACTTGTTAAAGGGGTCTTCCAGATTCCGATAAGCCCCCCGCTCACAGACCAATACAACCACCGCCCAGGGTTGCCGGGAAGAGGCCCTTGTCCCCATCAACATGGGGACAAGGTGCTTTGGAGTGGGGGGGCGCAGAGCGTCGTGCAACTTCCATGTCGGAGCAGTGTGAACATAGCCTTAGAGCGTGCATAGTTGTGTGTAACTAGCCCCACAGTAGAAAGCAGGTTGGCAGTGTCAGCACGGATCAGTGTGCCGAGGAGCTTTCATGTAGAGGCTGCAGTCTGGAATTGGTTAAACTACATATCAGTCAAGGAGCTCTGTCCTTGAAATTCGGACAATGCCGAACACAAGGTTTTTATTTTATTTTTGTTTATTCTTTGTTTACACACATCATAAATCAGAATGTTTATACAATGTATCCACTTGGAGCCTTGGAACTCCGGATTGCATAACATCTGTTGGAGTTCTGTGTGATCCTTCCTCCTGAGTCATGACTTTGTGTTCCAGAAAGATGGATAATAAAACAAAGTATCTGACAGCTCTGTATGTATGCGGCTGTTTCCAATCTACGTCCATCCCGATTCCTGACAATCTGCGCTGTGACAGGACAGCTGCCTCTCGCACTTGTGTTCATTGATTAAATATTCTGCGGTGTTCCTACAATCATCTCCCCAACTGATAAATCTGACCTCCGGCCTTCCCTTCAGTCTTGCACAGTTGTATCGGCTCCTCTCCTGGACTGAAATGGCTTCCTCTGATTTCACCGCACACTGCGAGCTTCTCACAATGTGCATTAGAAGCTGCAGAAAGTCAAATAGAGCCCCGCCTCCTTTCCTTGCTGGAGCCCATCTGGCATCATCTAGCGCTTGATTGGACGCTGACATGCAAATACAGCCTGCTTAGGAACGCCCACTCCTCCAAACCGACACCCACCCATCCAGACATTTTGATATTTGCATAAATCCTCCTCTGACAAGCCAGAACAACCAGCCCTCCTATACTGGGCCCGGGTCCCATTCATTTGAAAAGGGGGGGCTGGGTACCTGCTGTGCAGGAGGTCTGGCTGTACTGTCTTATTGCAGACACCGATCCTCTTCTGCCTCCCCTTGCTGCGCTGCCAGCTTCTCCTCCTCCTTCTCCCTCCGACTGCACTGCAGGGGGATTGGTCCTGGCACATGTACCCCTTCCATTTTCTGCCCAGACCTTCCGTGTGCCCCTTTCCCTACACAGCACTGCTGGATTCCCTCTTCTCCCGCCAGCAGCTGCTATGGGCACACAGGGAGATGTTTCAGGATGAAAAATGGGGGAAGGGGCCGGTAAATATGTCATTTATTGGCCCCTTCTATTCCTGAATGAACACAGTGAGCAATCAGCATACCTCCCAACTTTTTGAGATGTGAATGAGGGACACCTATCAGCAAAAGTATGCAGGCATAGGACACACCTCCTGCCACACCCCCTTAAAGGGGAATTGTACAAAAAACAAGATTGGTTAAACCCACAAGGGCTTTTTTTTTACCACTACTATTCCTTTATATTGGCTTTTGGAATTTACAAATGCAGCAATTTAGAAATCAGATGAAAGGTTTAGCACTGGAAAACACTTTTTGATAGATAAAAAGTGCATTTTATATACGACTATATAGATTAGACCAAAATGAGGGACAAATGAGGAGGAAAGAGGGACAGAGGGACATTGTTCCAAATCAGGGACAGTTGGGAGCTATGAATCAGTACCAATCACTCCTGTGCATTCATCACCAAAGCATAGTAAACTATGTTTACTATGATTCAGTTCGTGAATGGGCAGGAAGCCTCAGAGTGCTTCCTATTCATTTATCTGTGCAGCTGAGGCTGCAGAGAAAGGGACTGATAATGTCCTCAGTCACTTTCGGCCTGTCAGGTAGGCTGTATGGGGCCCCCTGATTCTAACAGCAGCCCTGAACTCCTCCCACCAGCCATAATCTGCCTGCATTGCACAGAGAAGCACAGCGACCCTGTGATGACATAATTGGGTATAAAAAAAAAATGCAATGACTAGTATGTAATGCAAATGAAGAGGTTTTATTTAAAACAATCATTAGCATGTTGATGAGGTGGTGGTTGAAAGGACCAGAGGAAATTAAGAAAAATCAAATACAGTCAGCAAAAAAGGGGGTTCCAAGCCTTCCCTGCAACATCTAAAAGAAAAAAAAAAAACTGGGACAGACCCTTTCATCTGAAACTAGGGAAAGTGTCAAATCCTCGGAAAATGAATGTTCTGATTTGAATGGTGCTGGAGGGCTTAGCCATGCGTTGGCTTCCCGTACCTTCCTGGCAGTCCAGTGCTGATACCCCCACCCCAACCCCACCACCATTCCCAGTCTCTATGACAGGCCAGTACCAGTGAGGGGGGAGCTGAAATGAAATCATGGGAAGTGGTTTCTGTTCAACTGGTTTATTGCTTGTTGTTGTGTCTGCGTTTTATAGACCAGTAAAGGAAGCCTGGGGACGGGAATAAAGGGAAATGGCAGCACTAAAGTTATTTCCTAAAGTGATGTTTACCTGCAGGTGATCCATTTTTCTATGATGGTGCTGTGTTCTGCACCCGGGAGTTTCAGGTGCTCCTGCCCACCACGGTGCACTTTTACTAAACATAAAATATAGAAAACTCCTTATAATGGGCATAGCAGGTGAACAAACCCAGGAATCCAGCACAGGGATGGTGGGTACCAGTGGCGGCTGGTGGCAATTTTTTTTTGGGGGGGGGGGGCGGCAAGCACACGACCAGTCCGGTCGGTTGGGTCATCAGGAGCACTGCCACTTACCCCATCTATTCACCCAGGCGATGGGCGGCGGCTTCCCCTGCTCTTCTCCGCAGGCATCGCGGTGGCTTCCGCCGCGTGTCTCCTTCTTCCTCCTTCCAGGCCAATTGAAGCGCTTCTTCTTTCGGCCAATCTGGAAACGGGTCTCAGACCCGCTTTCTGATCGGTCGGGAGGAAAATCAGTGTGACAATAGCGAATATTCATTCGCTATTGTCACACATTAGGGGGGATCAGGCCGCAGTGCTCTGCGCCCCGAGCCCACCCTTTTTTGAAGTCTTTTTTGAAGCCTTTTAGAGCCTCTGGCTCAGCACAGGGATGGAGGGAACCCATCATAATGGGCACAGCAGGTGTACAGACCCAGAAACTCAGCACAGGGATGGTGGGAAACCCTCATAATGAGCACAGCAGGAGTACAGACCTGGGAACTCAGCACAGGAATGGTGGGGAACCCTCATAATGGGCACAGCAGGTGTAAAGACCCGGGAACTTAACCCAGGAATAGTGGGAACCCCTCATATTGGACACAGCAGGTGAACAGACCCAGAAATTTAGCACAGGGATGGTGGGAACCCCTCATAATGAGCACAGTAGGTGTAAAGACCCATAAATTCAGCACAGGGATGGTGGGAATCCCACATAATGGACACAGCAGGTGAACAGACCAAGGAATTCGGCACAGCGATAGTGGTAAACCCTTCATAATGAGTTCAGTAGGTGTACAGACCCAAAAATTCAACACAGGAATAGTGGGAGACCCTTATAATGGGCACAGCAGGTGTGCAGACCTGGAAACTTAACACAGGAATAGTCAGAACCTCTCATAATGGACTCAGAAGGTGTACAGACCCAGAAATTCAGCACAGGGGTGGTGGGAACACTTCGTTCTAAGTGCAGTAGGTGTGCAAACCTTGGAACTCAACCCAGGATTCTAATCGAACACCTCTCATAATTGGTGCAGAGTGTGTAAAGACCCAGGAATTCAGCACAGGAATGGTGGGAGCCCCTCATAATGGGCACAGCCAGTGTGAAGACCCTGAAATGCAGCACAGGGATGATAGCAGCCCCTTATAATGGGCACAGTAGATGTAGAGTACAGTAGAGCTGGGAGCTCAGCACAAGGATGGTGGGAGCTTCTTTTTTTTCCATAAAGATTTTTATTAAAGATAATGAAAGACATTACAGATGTAATAACACAAAAGAATAGGGCTCCAACTGGAGTGCCAACAAAAGATACACATCATCAGCATAGCTAACAAGGTACTCCATGTCAAAGGTATGGTCAACATTCACGTTAAGGTCAGACATAGAGATCACGTTGAAGCATTCTTAAATTGTAAGGTTTGTGTATGGTAAGGTTTGTGCCTGTCGGTCTGTCTGGATCTAACGAAAATTGAGGCCTCTAGTCTGGTTCACTACACGTACTCTGCAAGTCTGTTTTCCTGAGAAGAGTGGACCAGAGGGACAACTATTAAGCCGACCCCTCATTCCAATTTCTCTGCCTGTTGGAGCTCGTTTAGGAGGGGGATAAGGAAGGGAGAAAAGATGGGGGGAAAAGAAAGAGAGGGGGAAAAAAAAGGGGGGGGAGAGGAAAAAAAGGGGGGGGGGTGTAAAAATAGAAGAGTGAGGAGAGGGGGTGGAATGACCACCAGCTACCCTGTGGGAGCTTCTTTTAATGGACATAGCAGGTGTAGAGACCTGGGAACTTAGTTAAGGGGTAGTGTGAGCCCCTCTTACTGGGCATAGCAGGTGTGTAGACCCAGGATCTCAGCACAGGGATGGTGGGAACCTCTCATATTGGATACAGCAAGTGTGAAGACATTGAAAACTCAGCACAGAGATTTCACCAAAAGAGTCATGAGAGATATGAGACTGTCAGTTGCTTTAATGCTCAAGTTTCTACCAAAAAACTGAAATATCAGCCTTGGGTGGAGTTAATCCAACAGGGGTGGAACACTGATAACAGCAGCCACTGGCTGTATTTTCACCCAATAGCACTTTTTGGAGCATTTTTACTAAAGTATGTTTCCGTTGATGTAATATTTTAATGTATTCAAAACCGTCAGCACTTTAGGTCTGGTTCCAATCTCCATAGACTTGTCTTCTTCTTCTCCACAGTCACCAAGCAGTTAACGCAAAAATATATTAGAACCAGACTGACCTGAAATCAATTAGCTGAGAGCCAAGTCAGTACAAATATCAGTGACTGCTCTCAAGGTATAGAAATTTTCTGGTCCCCGGTGGACTCTCCCTGTGCTAGAGCACCACCTGTGCTCACATAGGGGCACTGCACCCCCACCCCCTCTCTCCTCTCATAGAAGCCTCTGTAGCTGCAGCACAGCTCTGATCTCCAGACAAAGCCTGAGAATGTGAAATCAGGACAAAAGCTGAGGCATCCAGAGGCATTGTGAGGCTGATTCACACATCTGGATGCAGCCGGCGATTCATAAGTGTTTGTTGTTAATTTACCGTAAGCGCGTCCTCGCTGCACTCGTGTGGGTGGAAGATGCTCCGAGCGCAACTGATAACTGCTTGCAATCATCTGTCAGATGTATTTTTCTCTTATTAACATCCAAGGCTGTTAGGATCTATCAGAATACTATGAAAGCCAACGTAGATGAAACCTAGAAGAGTGATGCCAAAAAACACCACGTGGTCCATTGAGTCGGCGCATTTTTAATTTTTTTTTTTACCTTTCTGTCTGAGTATAGATCTATGTTTGTCACAAGCATGTTTAAATTTACTTACTGTTGACTGACTCTCTACCTCTGCTGGAAGACTGTTCCAAGCACCAACTACTCTTTCAGTAAAACCATACTTTTTATGGTATATAGATCTATATAGAGGAATCCGGACTTCCTTCCTGCTGCTGGTGACCCCTCTAGTGATATAAAGATCTATATAGAGGAATCAGGGCCTCCTTCTACCTGCTGGTGACCCCTCTACTGATATAAAGATCTATATAGAAGAATCAGGACCTCCTTCCACCTGCTGGTGACCCCTCTAGTGATATAAAGATCTATATAGAGGAATCAGGACCTCCTTCCTCCTGCTGGTGACCCATCTAGTGATATAAGGATCTATATAGAGGAATCAGGACCTCCTTCCACCTGCTGGTGACCCCTCTAGTGATATAAAGATCTATATAGAAGAATCAGGACCTCCTTCCTCCCGCTGGTGACCCCTCTAGTGATATAAAGATCTATATAGAGGGATCAGAACCTCCTTCCTCCTGCTGGTGACCCCTCTAGTGATATAAAGATCTATATAGAGGGATCAGGACCTCCTTCCTCCTGCTGGTGACCCATCTAGTGATATAGAGATCTATATAGAGGAATCAGGACCTCCTTCCTCCTGCTTGTGATCCTTATAATGATAAATAAAAAGCTATATAGAGGAATCAGAACCTCTTTCCTCCAGCTGTGTAGCCCTCTAGTGATAGGTAAAGATCTATTTAGGGGTATCAGGACCTCCATCCTGCTGGAGATGATCCCTCTAATGATAAATAAAGATCTATATAGAAAAATCAGGACCTCCTTCCTCCTGTTGGTGATCCCTCTAGTGATATAAAGATCTATATAGAAGAATCAAGAGCTCCTTCCTCCTGCTGGTGATCCTTATAGTGATAACTAAAGATCTATATAGGGGGATCAGGACCTCCGTTCTCCTGGAGATGACCCCTCTAGTGATAACTAAAGATCTATATAGGGAATCAGGACCTCTTTTCTCCTGGAGATGATCCCTCTAATGATAACTAAAGATCTGTATAGAGGGACCAGGACCGGACCTCTTTTCTTCTGCTGGAGACCTCTCTGATATTTAAAGATCTATATAGAGGGACCCCTTTCCTCCTGCTGTGTAGCACTCTACTGAGTGATAATTAAAGATCTATATAGGGGTATCAGAACCTCCTTTCTCCTGGAGATGATCCCTCTAATAAAAACGAAATATCTAGAGGAATCATGACCTCATCCCTACTGTTGGTGATCACTCTAGTGATATCTAAAGATCTATATGGAGGACTCAGGACCTCCTTCCTCCTGTTAGTGATCCCTCTAGTGATATCTAAAGATCTATATGGAGGATGATCCCTCTAATGAAAACAAAATATCTAGAGGAATCATTACCTCATCCCCACTGTTGGTGATCCCTCTAGTGATATCTAAAGATCTATATGAAGGAATCAGGACCTCCTTTCTCCTGTTGGTGATCCCTCTAGTGATATCTAAAGATCTATACAGAGGGATTAGGGCCTCCTTCCTCCTGTTGGTGATCCCTCTATTGATATCTAAAGATCTACATGGAGGAATCAGGACCTCCTTTCTCCTGTTGATGATCCCTCTAGTGATAACTAAAGATCTATACAGAGGAATCAGGACCTCCTTTCTCCTGTTGGTGATCCTTCTAGTGAGAACTAATAATCTTTTACACCATGGTATACCATTTCATAAACTAATGGCTCACCTCTCATTGGATGAAGTGCATATTAATCTCCCAAAGAGTCTACAGAGAGTTATGATGTGTAGGTGTATTTCAGCCCCCTTGGTGACACATCTTGCTCACTATGATGGAAGAAGATAGCTGGTTGCTCTATATTATCATGAGGGATTAGTCCCTCTAATCTGGCAGATTGGATAGTGAGTGACTGGCCCCGTAACCTGACAACCTAATAATACACAGGTATCTAGGTAGCCGTTGGGTGCAGGAGGGACCGTCCCCCGCTTTGTCATTGGCTTTCTTTGTGAGCTGAGCGCTATGGCATTTCAGAGCCCAGCCGGCTGGCGTTCATCTTGTCACCTCTGAGTGATTCATTAATCCAGATGCAATCATTCATTTCTCTGTAATCTACAAGCCGGGCTTTTAAACACTCATTCTGTGGCATGTCCAGGACATCAATCCACCCAGCAATCACCGGGGCTGTCCAGGCTGTGCCCATCACGTCTCCCAAATATTTATAAAGCATATACCATATTCATTCTGCCTGCCCTCAACAGCAATTTCACCAGCTGCTTATGTGTGTGTTGTAACTATTACCAACCAATCTACTCTAATCTATAAAGCTTAATCTGTCTTAATTTAGCCTTCCTTGGTTTCTTCCGCCCTTATCAACTTGTTAGTTGCCTTTTCAAGCTCCAGTTCACACCGGTGCGACTTGTTATGCGATTTGACACGCCGCGCCCCTTTTGCTGGCAATGGAACCGTTCGCAGCAATTATGAAAAAGGTTCTTGATCTACTTTTAACCATTTTCATTGCGACTTGCATAAACTTTGCAATAAAATCGGCGGTTGCAAATCTCACTGATGTGCGGCTTTGAAATTATTTCACAGCCGCATTGGTGTGGACGGAGGCTTTGAAATGTCATCACTGGGTTCCCGTGCTTCTCTATGCAATGAAGGCAAATCATAGATGGTAGGAGGGGCCAGCAGGATGCTGTGCATATGCAAGCACCCTCAGTCCTGATACAAGCAGTGGGCTGGCTGTTGGGAGGACAATAGGTGTGTGCACAAGGTGTGCCGGATGTGTCCGGGCACACCCTAATCACCCCGTGCACATTAACAATAGGGCCTAATGCAAAAAAAAATAAAAATAATGTAAAAAATTATTTTAAAAAAATTAAGAGCTAAGTCGGGCAGCTGAAAATACACACCCATAAATTATATACCCGTATTATATATATATATATATATATATATATATATATATATATATATATATATATATATATATATTACACACATACAATCGCATGTCAGTTTGAGCTTTGGGACCTCCATGATTGAAAGAACTGTAAAGCCCTGTCCGGCTGTAATGTTAGAATTTCAGTGGGCAGCCGGGGGGGGGGGGGGGATCAGTAGAATCGTGGCTCGGCCACCTGTTTTTACCACCCCTGGCCACCAGTTTGAAAGAGCCTTCATTATTTAGTTAACATTTTCTGTTATTTTAAGTGTGCAGCTTTCATTAAAACATTCCCTGGTGATCCTGCCATAAAGATCCTTATTCCTGTGGTGTCCCTGTCTCTTAACTGTGCTTCTGGGGGAGACTACAAATGGCCATTTCAACACACATTACCCAGGTCTGGTCCACTGTTGTCACCACTGAGAACCCTGCCCTGAGAAATGCTATGGAACCATCGCTGGAGTGCATGTAGACATGAAGTGGCTACAAAGAGGCTGCAGCAGATCTGAGATATGACAAAAGATGAGAAAGATAAAATTAAAATTGTATTTAAAAATGTAGGTACACAATGTACCGAGCAAACTAAATGTCTTCCAGTTGGAGTTTTCATCTAAAATAAAGCTGTTAGGGGGTCTTATTTCTCGGCATTAGCATTCAGTGTGATGTAGGTACGCCAGGAATGTCCAGGTATCTGTGTGACCGTCATCACCTACAGGCAGGACCGTCCATGAGATGTGACATTACGTGACGTGTGAGTTTTAGTAGGAGTTTAACGAGGGACTTGATGCCGAATGTGCATTCCTAAACCATATCCGGGCTTCATTAGTCTTCAGTCATTAGAAACTCGTTAAAGAGTCTTCCCAACCCCTTGGAGTCATCCGGCGGTAGTTGGCGTTGTCTAAGTTTTAATAGAAGTTTCTTTTCTCGAGTTTTGATCTAATCATTTTTATATTCCACCCTTCGGTTTCCTGTGTCATTCCTCCACCCCTCGTTTTTTGGCCATTTGGTCACTTTAAATCAGTATTTATTGCTAGACAATGACTTATATTCCCTAAACAATGTACTTTTTTTTTTTTTAACAGAGACCCTAGGGAATAAAATGGGGATTGTTGTAATTTTTTATGTCATATGGTTTTGCAAAACGTAACTTTTTAGCAAAAAATACACTTTAATGAATAATAATAATAAAAAAAAACACAATATATACTCCAATTTTTATGTAAAATGTGAAAGATGATGTTACGCCAAATAAATAGATACCTAACATGTGATGCTTGAAAATTGCGACAACCTACAGTACTTAAAAATCTCAATAGGCTACACTTTAAAAAAAAAATTACAGGTTACATGCTTAGAGTTAGAGGAGGTCTAGTTCTAGAATTATTTCTCTCGCTTTAACGTTTGCGGTGATACCTCACATGTGTGGTGTGAATACCATTTACATATGCGCTCGCTTCTGTGCACGAGCACAGAGGGATGGGGGGGGTGCTTTAATTTAACTTTTTTTCTTATTTATTTTTATTTCCATTTATAAAACCTATCGAGAGCGACTTCGGGAACTTAATATGTGCAGTCTGGAGGAAAGAGAGAAAGGGGAGACATAATTGAAGGGGGTAAATAAGGTTCAGGAGGGCAGTTTGTTCAATATGAAACCAAAATCAAGAACACGGGAACATGACCTCCAACTAACTGGAGGAAAGTTCAAAACTAATTATAGGAAGTATTATTTTACTGAAAGGGTAGTGGATGCTTGGAATAAACTTCCAGCAGAGGTAGTAAGACAGTCAACAGTAAATGGCTTCAAACATGCTTGGGACAAACATAGATCTATACTCACACAAAAAGTTAAGGAAAACAAAAAACAACCAAAAAACAACCCAAAAAAAACCCCCCCAACAAACCTAAAACCAAACAAAAAAATGGCCAGACTCAATGGACTACTTGGTCTTTTTTCTTCTGTCACTTTTCTATGTTTCTATGTAAAAGAAACGGTCAGATCTTCTCGCTATTTCAGACTGACAGCAAACCTGTTCTAATTTATATCTATTGTTCCAGCCCTGAGGAAGAGAGAGTCATTTCCCCGAAACATGTTGTTTGTTTTTTCTGTTGTTTGTGATCAATAAACATTTTAAGTAAACCCTTGAGTGATATGAACTTTTATATTGGACACTCCTATTTACCCATCTTAGAGTTTCATGCCAAGTGTCCTCCTGGGACCATAACAAGGTCCTACCAAACCGTACCTTCATTGGGTGTGACGCCCCCTGCCCTTTCTTCTTCATGTAAAGACTATGGGGCCTAGCTAGGATTTATCCCTCCGGTATTGGAAGTTCATTAAACACATTACACACATGCAGAACTCTGTCTGGAAAATTTGCAGAGGGTCTGTAAAAATCGTAGGTCTTCCGTAAATGGTCCGCAGGGGGTTGAATTTAATTTCTGCTTCTGAAAATTAGGGTCCAACGGTTCCGGTAAGCCTCCATCAATGTCTGTTTTATGTGACGTGGGGACATCATCACCGGTTTTGGATTTATACAGCTTCTATAAATAGATACCTATAGAGACTTTCTCCACCATTTAGAATATATAAAGTTATAAATCAAATGGTCATATATATATATTTCCTGCCTATTGTCTCATTCAATTCAGCTATGGAATGTACAGACATCACCGTTGGAATCTGAGCTTTTATCGGTTTTTGGATTTCCTTAGAGGTGGATATACATTCGTTTGAAACCTCCATAACAGTACTTGTTAGATTTACGGTGGTCATAGCTGGATATTATGTCTCTTCGTGTTTTTGTTTAATATTAGCGCTACACCTTTATATCCATGCTTCTGAAAATAAGCTACTTGCAAATGTTAACTAGATACAAACTGGCAAGTTTTAATTATAGTATCCGCCTGGATGCTGGAGACGATCTGCACAATGTGATCCAACCGGCCCGATCACTGATACCGTCACCCAAGCTTATATAATGTATCATTACTAGAATCTCACCAACTCAGCAATAAATAAATAGTTATAATGTTAATCAGTGTAGTTATTATGGGCAGCCTAATGATCTTAAGGGGATAAGCCTGTGAAATGTAAAAAAAAAAAAAAAATCTGTAATTTTTAGGATAACTTTCTTTAAAAAATATTACATGTAAATAAATAAAAACAATTAAAAATAGACTACTAAATATGTTTGATCGGTTACTTTGTTCCCCTACAGTTTGCCAGCTGAGGGTATCCAGAATCCATTGGACAGAATCCACAGTCTCATCCCCAATTCACTATCGATTGAATTATTTTTCAACTATATATATATTTTTTATATATATATATATATATATATATATATATATATATATATATATATATGTGTGTGTGTGTATGTATATATATATATATATATATATATATATATATATATATATATATATATATATATGTGTGTATGTATATATATATATATATATATATATATATATGTGTGTATGTATATCTGTGTATGTATATATATATATATACATACATATATTTTTTTAAAATAATAATAATATTAATTATAACAATTATTATTATATTAAACTTTGTTCCCCTTTTCTCCATAATAAGTTGACCAATTAATTAACTTCATTATCTAAATGAGTGCATCAGGCATGGTCTGTAGGGGGATATTAGAGCGTAAGCTCCTTGTGGATGGAGACTAAGGTAAGAGATTACTTTCATTTTACTTGTTTATATAGCTCTGACATATTCCACAGTGCTGTACAAAGAACATACAGCCCTCAGAGTCCAACCTAGTTTACAGTTTAGATGAATATTTCTTTTTTTTTTCCGTAGGAAGAGGAACAGAGCACCCAAGAAGAATGCACACAAGTCAGAGAGAACACGAAGACCCCACACTCGCTGTGTCACTAGTGGCAATGGATAGAAAACCACGAGGGAATATGGACAATAAATACAGATTTTCAGCACGCACAAGCAAGAGAGGGGTAATAAATATGAAACAATTTAAATAAAATATAAAATAAAATAAAATAAAACAATATTAATGAATTTAAAAATAAATAAGATGATGAAGATAATAATACTAATAATTATTAATGTAAAAAAATAAATAAAAAAATAAAGGATTTGTCAGACCACACAAAGCAGAAGATACATATACAGATAAAAACATTTATGACACCTTATCACAGCATAAATCCAGCACTGGGCTAGGACCACTCCACCCTAAATAATAACAACCAGACACAACAGACAGACCCTAATTGTGCTCTTTAATAAGACCCATAGAAACCAGCCAGTGGTTCTCCAGATGTTCCCACTGTCCTGCAATGAAGCAAAATGAACTCTGGTGGCTGGGGGTTGCTGACAAGAATGTTCCCCAACACTATCTGCAGACTACACTCACCCCCAGCACCCCATGTAATGAAGGAGCAGACTGTTGCCCCTGCCTATCCACTGCAGGCTTTCCAAAGTCTTGATCTCACCCCAATCATTGCCATGGATGATGTGCTTTCCACCAACAAGGGTTCCAGAGCAGCTTCAGGTAACCCCCTTCATGCTGGAGCAAGGGTAAGATTTTTCTGAGAGCAGGAAGTCCAGGCTGTAGATGGATAGCTTGAAGCAAGATGAGGTGGCACAGGCGGCCTTGGCATGCCATGGGTTAATTGCCAGTTGCAGTTGCTCCTCTAGAAGTCTCTCCTCTTCGCTGCCTGCCTTCCAAAGCATTCTGCCTAAAAATGTGGGTGGTGACTGTGTAGTGTAGGAGAAGAGGGGGGTGAGGAGTGTGAGTGGGGGGGGGGGGGGAAGAGGGGAAGAGGACAGTGATGGGGGGGGAGAAAAGAGGGGAAGAGGAGATTGAGGGGGGGGGGGGATAAACAGGGGAAGAGGAGAGTGAAGATGAGAGAGGGAGAGAAGAAAGGAAGAGGAGAGTGAGGGGAGAGAGAAGGAGAGAGAGAGAGAGAGAGAGAGAGAGAGAGAGAGAGAGAGAGAGAGAGAGAGAGAGAGAGAAGAGGAAAGAGGAGATTGAGGAGGGAGAGAGGGAGAGTGAAGAGAAGAGGCAAAGAGGAGAGTGAGGGGGAGAGAGAAAGAAGAGGGAAAGCAGAGAGTGAGGGGGAGAGGGGAGAGAGAAAGAGAAAAAAGGGGGGACTAGGAAATAGTGGGGGGGGGGATAAAAGTTGGGAAGAGGATAGTGAGGGGGAGAGAGAAAAGAGGGAAAGAGGATAGTGAGGGGGAGAGAAAAGAGGGGAAGAGGATAGTGAGGGGGAGAGTGAGAGAAGAAGGGAGGAGGAGAGTGAGGGGGAGAAAGGGAGAGAGAAAAAAAGGGGAAAGAGGAGAGTGCGTGGAGAAAGAGTGAAGAGGGGAAGAGGAGAGTGAGGTGGGGGGGGGAGAAGAGAGAGGAGCTTGGGGAAAGAGGGGAGTAAAGGGGAGACAGAGAACAAGAAGAGAGTGGCTGGGATGAGAGAAAGAGAGAGAGACAAAAGAGGGTAAGAGGATAGTGAGGGGAGAGAGAGAGAAAGTGAAGAGGTGAAGTGGAGAGTGGAGAAGAGTGTGCGGTTGGGGGGAGTGAAGAGGGGAGGAGGAAAGTGAAGGGTGGAGGGTAGAGAGAAGGATGGAGGTCAGTGGGAAGTTTGGAGGATGAAGGTTGGCGGTCAAGTTGGAGGATGGGGGTCAGTGGACAGGGAAGAAGATGGAGGTAAGTGGTCAGGTTGGAGGTAGGTGGACAGGTTGAAGGATGGAGATAGGTGGACAGGTTGGAGGTAGGTGGACAGGTTGGAGGATAGAGGTAGGTTGGAGGATGGCGATAGGTTGTCAGGATGTTGTTATTAGGATGGAGGTCTGTGGACAGGTTGGAGGATAGAGGTAAATTGTCAGGTTGGAGGCAGGTGGACAGGTTGGTGGATGGAGGTAGGTGGACAGGTTGTAGGATGGAGATATATTGTCAGGTTGGAGGTAGGTAGTCAGGTTGGAGGATGGAGGTAGGTGGACATATTTGAGAATGGAGGTAGGTGGACATGTTTTAGGATGGAGGTAGGTGGACAGGTTGGAGGATGGAGGTAGGTGGACAGGTTGGAGGATGGAGGTAGGTGGACATGTTTTAGGATGGAGGTAGGGGGTCAGCATGGAGGTAGAGGGACATGTTTTAGGATGGAGGTAGGTGGACAGGTTGGAGGATGGAGGTAGGTGGACAGGTTGGAGGATGGAGGTAGGTGGACATGTTTTAGGATGGAGGTAGGGGGTCAGCATGGAGGTAGAGGGACATGTTTTAGGATGGAGGTAGGGGTTCAGGTTGGAGGTAGGTGGACATGTTTTAGGATGGAGGTAGAGGGTCAGGATGGAGGTAGATGGACATGTTTTAGGATGGAGGTAAGGGGTCAGGATGGAGGTAGATGGACATGTTTTAGGATGGAGGTAGGTGGACATGTTTTAGGATGGAGGTAGGGGTCAGGATAGAGGTAGATGGACAAGTTTTAGGATGGAGGTAGGTGGACATGTTTTAGGATGGAGGTAGGTGGACAGGTTGGAGGTGTATAGAGGTGTATGGCTTTCCAGGAGGAGGAGAAGGGGGAGGGGCAGGGGCCGGATTTGCTGTGCTCAGACACATCTCAGGGGCCACAGAGACAAGTGCAGTGACACATTCCATGTGCTGATTTGCATGTCCCCGCCCCTAATCTTTTAATGTCTGCAGTGCTGAGCCTGGCTGGGATTGGGAGGTTGGACCGGGCAGGGCTGAGCTGCGATCACACGGAGCGGAGCTCTCACACACACCGGCTGCTCGGTGAGCCCGCACTGTCCGCCGCTGATCGCAGGGGAGCCGGGGGAGTCCGCCTACAAGAGACCCGGTACCCCCGGAGGAGAGTCAGCCTTGAAGGGATCCGGTACCCCCGGGGAGTCATACTTGAAGGGATCCAGGACCCCGCAGGGGGGTGTCCGCCTTAAAGGGATCCGCTGCCCAGGGAGATCAGCTCTTCGGGAATTTTGGGGGGTGGGGGGGATCCGCTGCTGGTCGACTCTGCTGGAATCCGGGATCTGGAGTTTGGGATCGGTGTGGAATTGCTGCGATGTGATTGTTGGGAGCTGAGCCTGGGAGATGCCGGTGTGTGCTGAGATCCCCCGGGGGGGACAGGATCCCGGGATCTGGATCTGGAGGCACACGGGATCCACCGAATAAAGTTTCTCTGGATTTCTCGGGATTTGTGTGGATGGTCGGAGGAGAAGGGATCTGTATGTGGATTATGCTGAGATCGGGAAGAGGAGCCACACCACATCAGGTACTGGGATCGGGGACTGGGATCAGGGACTGGGATCGGGGACTGGGATCAGGGACTGGAGGGATCTGACTTATGGGGGATCAGATTTTACTGCGGGGACCCGATCTAGGAGTGATCCCTATCAATGGGGGTATTCGACATATAGATGATCTACCCCTGAGATCTGATTTTAATCAATGCTCCTGGCTGGTGTCTAAATCCCAGGCGATCCCTGTTACTTTAGTGTGTGTGTGTGTGTGTGTGTATGTATGTGATATATATATATATATATATATATATATATATATATATATATATATATATATATATATATATATATATATATATATACACTTTTTTTTTTTGGGGGGGGGGGTGTATGTTCTATAGAGGGGTATCAGATCTCTAGTCTATCAGGACCAGATAAGATTATATAGGTGACATATAGTACAGAGGATCTATAGGGTGAGATATATTGTGTAGGTGATCAATCTCATTATAATAGATCTATAGGGTGAGAAATGCAATCAGTAATCACTGTCGATCTATAGGGTGAGATATATTGTAGGTGATCAATGTCGTTATAATAGATCTATAGGGTGAGATATATTGTAGGTGATCAGTGTCAATATAAGAGATTTATAGGGCGATACGTATTGTCGGTAATCGATGTCAGTATAGGAGATCTATAGGTCGAGATATACTGTAGGTGATCAGAGTCGGTATAGGAAAACTGTAGGGTCAGAAATACTGTGGGTGATCAATGCCAGTATCGGGGATCTACAGGGTGCATGGGATTGTGGGTGATCAATGTCAGCATATTTGATTTATAGGGTGAGATACTATAGGAGATCCATGTCATATAAGAGCTCTATGGAATGAGGCTGTAGTTATTCCGAGTCTGTAAAGAGAAACTGTAGGGTGAGATATACTATGGGTGATCAATGTCAGTACATCTGATCTGTAGTGTGAGATATTGTGGGTGATCAATGTCAGTATATGTGCTTTATAGGGAGAGATATACTGTGGGTGATTAATGTCAGTATAGGGGATGAAATATAGGGGATCAGAATCGGCATATGTGATCTATGGGGTGGGATATACTGTAGGTGATCAATGTCAGTATCTATAGTATAGGGGATTGTAGGATGAGGTGTACTGTAGGTGATCAGTGTCAGTATATGGGATATATAGGATGAGATATAGGAAGTCAGACAATATTGAGGATATACGGTGAAATATACTGTAGGTAATCAGTGTCAGTAGAGGATCTATAGGGTGGGTATCAATGCTAGTATACAGGTTAATAGGGTGAGATATGCTGTAGGAACATGGCAGTATAGGGGACCTATAGGGTAAGATAGACTGCAGGTGACTAGCTTGAATTTGGGCTAAAGATAGTTAAAAGAAGTGGGGCAATACAGCAATGCCCATCAAGCCCTGGGCAGATGTTACAATGTATCCTTGAATGTTGTTTGACTTCATTGATACATTGTGTCGGGGGACCTCAGTACTGCTCTGTTATCACCCCAGCATGATCAGCTATAGGTGAAACTACATACAGGAAATGTGTGTATTCGACTATATGGGTGACATACCCCTGTATAGAAGGATCTGCCATCATATAGTGATGAGGCATAAAATGGACTATAGGTGGAGATTTCACCCACAGATAGAGCCATGGGTCCTGTACATATATACAGGGTTAATGATCAATGTCAGCGATCAGATAGGATTATATTATAGAGGTGACACCTAGAGGACTGTATAGGGGACCCCTCAGCCTGGATGGGATCACAGACCTAACACTACTGAGCACAGATTGTCCTTCATATGATTGACATATTGGCTCCTGATTAACCCTTGAGAGCCTGGGGGCTATCCAGGGGACACAGACACCCAAAGTGTGTGTGTGTGTGTGTGTGTGGGGGGGGGGGTACTCTGTCCCTTGCTAATCTATGGACAGGTCTCAGAACCCTATAGGTGACAGGGGGGGGGGGGAGAATTCGGAGGGATCTAATGATCTAGTACCCTTTGGAATAATCATCCTCATCTCATGTTCACTTAACCCCTTCAATCCCTCAATCCCTATCCTGTCACTGACACATCAGAAGATTTTCCAGTTCTGGGAAATTACTGACATTTATCAGTTGTTTTTTTTTAATGGAGTTAATGAGCCAGTCACTCAACCGGCTGGATCAGGTATAAAATTAATATGCAGTCATTATATAGCATGTAATGAACGGTGGTATTTAGTCATGCGGTCCACCCCATTATATAGCATGTGTGTCCCCTGAGCTGTGTACCCCAAGGCTCAGACACCCTCCATGCAGCTCTGGCTACAAATATTACTGGATGGGGGACCACTCTTGGCAGATTACACCCCTTAGATTCATGGGCTCTGTTATCACCCCCCCTTTCTTTGATCTACACTGATCCATTGCAGAGGAGCTGCCACTCAACATGCCCAGAACAGCAATGCCTTCCCAGCCCTGGGCTAATACTGGTTACAATGATGGTGTTTGACTTCATTGATACATTGTATCAAGGGACCTGGACTCTGCTCTGTTATCACCCCCCCCCCCCCCCTCTACACAGTCTTTGCAATGACAGCACACAGACTTGGCACTGTCACAACACAGAGACATCCTGAGTGGGTGCTGCTAGTTATCACAAATGCCAGGTATGGCTCTCTGTCATCAGTCACTGTGACCCAGTGCCACTCCTTTCCAGAGTCACATACCATACTGACACTGTCACCTTCTCTGCCCTGGGAGCTGTTTGGCAGGCACTGTCATATATAATGTATATGCTAAGTGTCTGGGATCTAGGAGCTCTATTGCTCTCTCTATACCTCCAGATGTATGTATGATCTACTGCATGGTGCCAGAAAGCTCTCATAGAATGCCCATGCACAGTTCACCTACACACTCCATATACATAACGCCAATGGGCAGTACATTTACTCACCATACAGGCTGCACTTACATACATTCCATGCATTCCATGCACAGTGCCCATATACTGTACATTTATACCCAGTGTACACAACTAATGCATGTACCGTCTTGTTCAGTGCATCTACTTGCTACAAATAACACCCTCAATACATATAGCACACATATACTGTACAACCTATGCACAGTGCACTCATTCATGCACAATGTCCATACACTGCATGCACAGTGCCCTTATACCACATATACTATACCCCATGTGTCATGCCTATATATCAAATGCAGCTCCCATATATGACATACACTGCATGCACTGTACCCATATATTACATACATCCATGTACAATGTCCATATATCACATACACCCCCTATGTGCAATGTTCATATACCCCATGATCAGTGCCCATATACCACATACAACCATGTAAAGTGGCTGTGCCCATATACCACATACACCCCATGTACAGTGCCCATATACCTCATACACCCCATGTACAGTGCCCATATACCTCATACACCCCATGTACAGTGCCCATATACCTCATACACCCCATGTACAGTGCCCATATACCTCATACACCCTATGTACAGTGCCTATTTACCATATACACCCTTGTACAGTGCCCAGATATAGCCATGTGTAGTGCCCAGATATACCACATACACCAATGAACTGTGCCCATATACCACATACACCCCATGCACAGTGCCCATATACCACATACACTCCACGTACAGTGCCCATATACCACATACACCCCATGTACAGTGCCCATATACCACCCACACCCCATGTACAGTGCCCATATACCACATACACCCCATCTACAGTGCCCATATAGCACATACACCCCATCTACAGTGCCCATATACCACATACACCCCATCTACAGTGCCCATATACCTCATACACTCCATGTACAGATATATCTCATACACCCTATGTACAGTGCCCATATACCATATACACCCATGTACAGTGCCCAGATATAGCCATGTGTAGTGCCCAGATATACTATGCACAGTGCCCAGATATAGCCATGTGCAGTGCCTATATACCACATACACCCATGCACAGTATCTATATACTACATATACACTACATATAGCCATGTATAGTGCCTATATACCAAATACAGCCATGTACAGTGCCCACACATCCATGTACAGTGCCCAGATATAGCCATGTGCAATGCCCATATACCACATACACCCCATGTTCTGTGCCTATGTACCCCATGTACAGTGCCCAGATATAGCCATGTGTAGTGCCCATATACCACATACACCCATGTACAGTACCTATATGGCACAGCACATAGCTATATGTAGTATATATCACATAAACTTCATATGTGCAGTATCCATATACCATATACACCCCATTTACAGTGCTCATATACCACATACACAGTGCCTATACACCCCATATACAGGGCACCAACACCCCACACTGCTGCCCCCTCACAGTGGTCCCAGTTGCAGTGTGCTGTGTTAACTGCCATCGATCAGTGCGCCTGTACCGCCATCGCCCTCAGATCTGACACCAGTTTAGCATTTCTATTTTGTTGCTGGGAGCCGCCTGCCCATAATCTGGAGGAGGCAGTAAGTCCCAATTTCAGTTAACAGGCTTATAATAGGAGAGCATATGGGCTATTATAGGCAGTGTCAGTATGTTTGTTGGCTGATGGCTGTGAAGGCGATTCTGCCATTATGTTTAAGTGGTACAAATTGAACAGATTAGGTTATTATGGGTTATGGAGCGCAGGGCATGGTGAGCCTGTGGATATACAGCAGCAGTATATTGCACAGAGCCCAGTGTCAGCTGGTACAGCTTAGTATGGGGCATCTGCTGCCCTCAGGGCTCCCCAGGGTTGATATGACACCAACCAGCCTGCCTGCAAATAACTTTGAGTTCTGGGGGCATGCAATACTGCTTAGTATGGTCAGCTTTATTTCTGACCCATACCTAATTTTCCTCAACAGATTTGGTATTATTATTCATTATTATACAGGATTTATATAGTGCCAACAGTTTCCGCTGCGCTTTACAACATAAGGGAATATTGATACTTTTGTCACAATGGAACTTGATTTTTGTTACTCTACATTTACAAGTCGTATGTCTGACTGAGCCCCCAAGCCTGACCATACACTATACAATCTGATTGTACAATCACCTTTAACTCTACCATCAGCTATGAAGTATAAGGGCCTGCCTGATTTAATAGTAGTTCAAAGGATTGTTTAACCCTGAAGGTCAGGCCCCTTCTCATTTTAGTGCATGTGAAGCTCACACCAAATGCATTGTAATATCAGTGCTATAGTCAGTGGCGCTGGTCATATCTCAGTCCTCCAAACTGCATCTTTTGCTTTATTTGATAAAAAACACTTCCTCCATAGAGATAAATGGCACTGCATGTTAACCGTACAGGGCCCATTCACACATTTGCATTTTAACGTGTGCGTCAAAACACGCTAAAATGCATATGTCATCAAAGGCAATGGTGTAGATAGAGCCTGTTCACATCTGTGCGCTTCAACGCAGCACAGTTTTAAAAGGAGCTCAGGTCCATTTTTGTCCACCTTAACACATTTTGAGGCCTATAGGAGTAGTAATGCATGAAAATGCATTTTATACGAGTTATGCGTTTTCAGCCCATGGTAAAAATCCTAAATAGTTTATCAGCCAACATGAAAGCGCATTGAAAAAGCACATCAATGCATGTGCAAAAAAACGCAATAAAACCGGAACCGCACAGGTGTGAAACTAGAGGCGCCTGCCTTCCCCTGCGCAGGAGCCCGCGTACAAGAAATACGCGCCTTCTGAAAAGCGAAAGTGTGAAGCAGCCCCCAGGGAGGCATCTGACACCAGCAGACAGGTGACGGCCGTCCCCCTGTTCTCCAGGGACTGGTAATACATAATCAATAATCCCCCTCGGAGGAGCTGAGCTCTACACAAACCCCAGTCTGACAACCCGGAGACTTGCGCAAATCCTCGGCAGAATAACAACTGCTTCTTGTAAAAATGTTTGAGGTATGAAAGGTGCTCTGGGCTTGACGTCTCTGCAGAATTAGTCACTAAGGCGGCAAAATGCAATCAAGAAAAGCTTTAAAAAGAGGTGTGAGCGGTTTACCGGGGCTTTACCGGGGATGGGGGATTATTAATGGCACGGCAACACCGGTATCAATGGTGAAATGGCACTCTATTGACAAGATTCGGTCCAGATTAAAGCATGTTAAATGTATGCGTGTGTGTATGTATAAATATGTATATATGTGTGTGTTTATAGATGTGTGTGTGTGTGTATATATGTGTGTATGTATGTGTATATATGTGTGTATGTATGTGTATGTATGTGTATATGTGTGTATGTATATATGTGTATATATATATATATATATATATATATATATATATATATATATATATATATATATATATATATATATATATATATATATATATATATAATGTGTGTGTAATATATGATGTACGTTTGCATATCTATAGGATATTTAGAATGTATATATGTGTGTATTATAGAATGTACATACATGGTTGGTAAGGTTGAATAAAGACACAGGCTCATCCAGTTTACCCTACGCATAAGTTTGTATAATCTATAAACTGTACTGTATATGTATAGGATGTGTATGTAAAGAATGGATGAGTGCGTGTATATCTATAGAATGTACATATAAGGTTACATAGTTACATGGTTGATAAGGTTGAATAAAGACGCAAGTCTATCCGATTCAACCTACACATGAGTGAGTATAATCTATCAAATGTACAAACATTTGTGTATTGATAGAATCTATATGTATACGGTATGCCTAGTGTGTGTGTGTGTGTGTGTGTGTGTGTGTGTGTGTGTGTGTATCTATAGAATGTATATCTGCACATATCTATAGAATTTTGCGTCTGTATATCTATAGAATACACATACATTTGTGTATCTATAGAAAGTATGTACCTATAGAGTGTACATCTATATAATATATATGTATATATCTATAGAGTGTACGTGTGTGTACGTGTGTGTGGCACATCAACTGTATATATCTATAGTGTGTGTGTGTGTGTATAACTACAGAATGTATGTATGTCTGTGTGTATATATATATATATCTATAAAATGTATATGTGTGTGTATATGGAATATACATACATGTAAAGAATGTGTCTGTATATCTATAGAATATACAGTACATACATGGTTACATAGTTTCTAAGGTTGCATAAAGATGCAGGTCCATACAGTTCAATCTACATGTGTGTCTGTATAGCCAAAAATTGTATGTACATGTACATGTGTCTATAGAATGTAGTATGTGTGTGTGTGTGTGTAAAGAAAGTAGTATGGGTGTGTGTATAGAATGCAGTGTGTGTGTGTGTGTGTGTGTGTGTGTGTGTGTGTGTGTATAGAATGTAGTATGTGTGTGTGTAGAATGCAGTATATGTATGTGTGTGTGTGTGTATAGAATGTAGTATATATGTGTGTGTGTGTGTATAGAATGTAGTGTGTGTGTGTGTGTGTGTGTGTGTGTGTGTGTGTGTGTGTGTGTAGAATGCAGTATATGTATGTGTGTGTGTGTGTATAGAATGTAGTATATATGTGTGTGTGTGTATAGAATGTAGTGTGTGTGTGTGTGTGTGTGTGTAGAATGCAGTATATGTATGTGTGTGTGTGTGTGTATAGAATGTAGTATATATGTGTGTGTGTGTGTGTGTGTGTGTGTGTGTGTGTATAGAATGCAGTAGGTGTGTGTGTGTGTGTGTATAGAATGTAGTGTGTGTGTGTGTATAGAATGTAGTGTGTGTGTGTGTGTGTGTATGTGCGCGTGTGTATAGAATGTAGTGTGTGTGTGTGTGTGTGTGTAGAATGCAGTGTGTGTGTGTGTGTGTGTGTGTGTGTGTGTGTGTGTGTATAGAATGCAGTATATGTGTGTGTGTATAGAATGTAGTGTGTGTGTGTGTGTGTGTGTGTGTGTGGTATGTAATATGACAGGACTGCTATCCTCCTGCAGAGAATCTATAGGTTCCCAGCTGTCACTTTTTAGCAGAGCCCCTATATATATAAAATGTACTTCTTTGTAAGGCCGCAGAGATGATTGTGGGGAAGGAGTGTGTGCCTCCATAGATGTTCTATTGGCTGGGTGACAGCCCTCCTCTCCAGGCCCCCCTTTGTGACTCTTCATTATAATCTTTTCCTGCAGTGATGATCATGGAATGATATAAAAATAAGTATGTAAGAGAGTGGGCCTTGTTTTTGGATGGTTGGGGGGTCCGGCCTGTCCCAGGATCTAGGAGCCCAGTGGAAGGTATTTGCTGGAAAAAAATCCTCCTGACTGAGCAGCCTGTACTCGTCTGATTCATATTCAGTGCATTACTGACCTCTATCTGTGACAACTGTGCAGCCTTTGTGTGGAATCCACATACTCTGCAGACACCCTGCACTCCTCTCCATCACTCTGTGTTCTACCACCCTCCTCTCCTTACCTCTCTACATCTCTCCTCTCTATTTTCCTATCTTTTTTTTTCCTGTCTTTTACTATCCACTTCTGTGTCTCTTCATTCTCTGTCTTCTTCCATCTTTCTCTACTATCCCCAGTCTGCCTTTTCTCTTTTTTTTTCTTTTCTCTCTTTTGCTGTCCTTCAACTTTTCTTTCTTTCTTTCTTTCTTTCTTTCTTTCTTTCTTTCTTTCTTTCTTTCTTTCTTTCTTTCTTTCTTTCTTTCTTTCTTTCTTTCTTTCTTTCTTCTCCCCCCTCTTTTCTTTTCACCCCCAGTCCCCCTCTCTCTTTTTTGACTTTTCTCTCTCTCTCAAATTTAAATAAAAAAATGTTGGCAGGACCAAAGCAATTGAGGAGTTGTGGATGTTGGGGTGGTGGGGGTATAACTTATAGATCATAATTAGCACAGTTAAGCATAATATAAAGCAGGGGTCTCAAACTGGTGGCCCTCCAGCTGTTGCAAAACTACAAGTCCCATCATGCCTCTGCCTGTAGAGCCATACTTGTAACTGTCAGCCTTGCAATGCCTCATGGGACTTGTAGTTTCTACAAGATCTACCAAAACATATCTGGTGGCTGTCAAGGCATTTTGAATAATCTAAAATGAAACACATATCGGCTGCGCAGAAATTTCCCCCAAAAAGTTGGAAACAAGTTGACCATATTGTTTGATTATGATTTTCAGAAGCGCTCTCTGTTGCCCCCTAGAGAGCCCAGACTCTAACATTCATATCTGGTGGTCTCAACTGAAGAAAGGTGGAAATACAGTTGCACAAAGTGTCGCTGCCATTTTCTTAGACTAGGTTCACACTGCATGAGATCAGACTTTATTCTGACATTCAGTGCGGTAATGTAGTGCAACTTGGATATGGTTTACATATTCTATGGGGCCAAAATTGCGCTGGAATAGCACCAAAGTAGTACAGGAGGTGATCCATCAAAAACGCGATTTCCATTGTCATGCGATTCTGTGCGACTCAAGTGGCATCTGAAATCGCACTAGTGCGAGCGGAGCCTTAGAGCCGGTTCACACTAGAAGCGGCACGACTTGCAGGTCGCCTCACCGAGACGACCTGCACACGACTGCCACGGCGACTTGCAAGACGACTTCTGTATAGAAGTCTATGCAAGTTGCCCCCAAAGTAGTACAGGAACCTTTCTTCTAAGTTAGAACGGTTCCATTGTACAGAACGGGAGGCGACTTGTCAGGCGGCTAGGTCGCCTGACAAGTCGCTCCCGTGTGAACCGGCTCTTAGGATTTGGACCGCCGTGATTCTGCCCGAAACTGGAGATCGCTGCGTAATGCATGTTTGGGTGCTATTATTCCTTAGGCCCCTTTTAGACTGCCATGACTTGAAAGTCGCTCGATTTTGCGGCTGCGATTTTGCCGCGATTTCAGGGAATACCTGCGTAAACTTGAGGTCTATGGGCCTCAACTCGCATCAAAGTCGGACCAAAGTAGTACGGAGACTACTTTTGAAGTCGGTGTGACTTGAAGTCGCGCAGATATGAATGGCTATCATTGGGAATCATGGGGTACGACTTGTCGTGCGACTTTGCACTCCCAAGTCACAGGTCAAGTCGCACAAGTGTGAGAGGGGCCTTGATGGCACCCCAAGACTGATGCGATTCCGCCACGATTGTCGCGCGGCAAACTGCGCCATTTAAAATCACGTGAAGCGTGTCGCCCGAAAAAGGAGCAGGATAAAGGTGTGTAGGGCAGCCCATTCAAGTGAATGGGAAGGCCCCATGTGTCATGTGACATGCAAAATCGTGTGCAAATTGTTCCACAAAATCGCGTAGCAGGAACGCTCATCCCCACTTTGCAAAGATGTGAACGGAAAGAAACCCTAGTAATCAGTTTTGTAAAACATAAAAGTGATCATCCTAGGAAACACACTAATGTTTTTGCAAATGTTATAGATAAGAAAACTTTTTTTGATTTGTTTCTTCTTTTTTTTTCTGCATTTGTGCTGTTTTGCAAATGTGATCAAAAAGGAAACATTTTTTTTTTCCCTTTCTTTTTTATTTTTTATTTTTTGCATGTGTGTTGTTGCAGCGTGTTTTGTAAATATGATAGAAAAAGGAAACTTTGTATTTATTATTTGCATGTGTGTTATAATTGTGATAAGGAAACATTTTATTTCATTTTTGTTTTTGTGTTTTTCCATGATGCCTACTGTTTGTTTTTGTTTGTTTGTTTTTGTTTTGTTTTTATAACTTTTTGGGGTTTTTTTTGGTGTAGAGCTTCAGAGCCAGGTGAAATCTACAGCAGAAAATGCCATTTTTACCATAACTGGGCCTGACAGCACATTAATACAGAAGCTCTCCAGGAATGTGATTATTAAAAAGCTCTTAAAATATGGAATGTATTTAACTTCATTTACATAGAAATTAGCGTATTTGAGACCTATTTGATGTAAGTACAAGTTATTTTGAACTAGAGGGGATTGCTTTTTTTTTTCTTATTATTTTTAAGAGGCAATGCAAAAACTGGAATCAAAGGTCACGTCGCTTGTCTGAAATGTAGCTGCGGTGAAGAAAAGAGCAAATGTTATTAATAGAGTGCTTATTCGTATGCGCGAGATGCAAATGAGAGAGAAATGCGTCCGCCGAATGCAAAGCTGCAGCTGAAGCGGAGAAGCTAGGGGGGGCGGTGGAGGCTCCTCTCCCCAAGCAGCCCTTCGCTCCTGGGCTCTGTAGAGTGCTTTAATTGCTTTGCTCCTGTTGCCGACTGTACTTGCTATTAAGTTGAGATTAACCAGATTGTGGAGTATTAACTGCTTTTCTGAGTGGAGGGGGAGTTTTAATCACTGTGCCTCTACTGCCATACACTTTTAAAGTAGTTTTTTTCTTTTTTTCTTTTTTTTATAAATTCTAGATTTTTTTTTCTTTCTTTTTGAACAAAGCTATTGACTTTCTTTTTTGGCTGTGGCGGTGTTGGGGATTTTAAATTTTTAAGATTTTTTTTTTCTTTAAAAGGTAACTTTATTAATAAGACCTCTATTGTGATACATTATTTTAAAGGTAGCTGTTTTAAAGTTCCTTATTTTTTTTCTTTTTAGTTGTGGTCTTGGGGAAGGTTGTGGTGGTGGTGGTGGTGGGGGGTTTAAATATAATTCTAGTTTGATAAAGATATATATATATATATATATATATATATATATATATATATATATATATATATTTTTTTTTTTTTTCTATAGATGTGTGTGTGTGTGTGTGTGTATGTATGTGTGTGTATATATATATATATATATATATATATATATATATATATATATATATATATATATATATATATATATATAATTCATTTATATAGCGCCAACAGTTTGCGCAGCGCTTTACAGTGTGAGATCACAAAGTACGATTTCAATACAGGTACAGGAGGAATCAGAGGGCCCTGCTCATTAGAGCTTACAATCTAATTATTATATAATTCTAGTCAACTTTAATTTAATTTAGAATTTTATAGGCCATTAGGAACATTTTTTTTCTTTAAAAGGTAACTCCACTACATCTCTAATTTCATGCAGAATTTTTTTTAATAGTTTTTTTTTTTTTCTTTTTCTTTTTTAAGTCCCTTTCCTTTTGTATAATTTAGGCCGCTGTAGATCTGAGGGGGACATGCAAGGAAAATAAATAACAGCATTTTTGCTTGCACGTGATTGGATGATAAAATCAGCAGAGCTTCCCCTCATTTCAGATCTTCCCCTCAGATCTACAGCGACTGCATTTCCAAGTGCACTTGCAGTGCAAAGTGGATTTGCCTTTAGTGAATCAACCCCATTGTGTTACTTATTTACTGCTATGTCTTAAATCAGTCACCCCATTCTTTTTTTTTTTGGGTGGCATGCACAGACAGCCTTGCCACTCCTTTCTTATGGTAGACTCATGAACATAGGTGTTAACAAGTACCCGTACGTCTTTGGTTATCACTTGATCTTTAAGGGAAACAATAACAGTGATTTTGAATTTCTTGGCATTGGACAGTCCTATTTTTTTTTTTTGAGCAGGCCACATTTGTACAACAACAAGAATTCTGATCTGGAGAGTTGCTGACCATTTTTTTTCTTATTTGATTGGAGAAGATCAAACCCACACTTGATTTGATTGGAACACTGGACTGATTGGAATTCCCAACTTCACAAAAAGTCACATGATCACCCTCAATGAAGTATCGGGGCTGCCTCGTCCCTTGGAGGAGGAGCAGGGCCATGGCTTGCTGTACTAGGCTTCTAGGCTGCCTGTGACGTTGGCACATTCAGAATCTGGAGGTCAGGCTGGCTCCAACTGAGTTCCATGTAACCCTGTAGGGCAATATAGCCACCAAAAGAACGGAAAGAATAACCTTTTGTTCAGTAAGACACTTTATGTCCTAGGGTGACAAGCAGTGGTGGCCCATCCATTAGGGGTGCCGGAGCGCTGCCCCCTCTATCCACGGCCACAACCCCCATGCTCTATCCACGGCCATTATGGACACCGCCCCCCCCCCCCCATTCATGCGCCCGGCCCCTTTCAGGAATTAGTGCAGTGAGGGTGTTTTTTTTTTAAGCACCCGATTAGAGGCAGAGGCTCTAATGGGCTTCAAAATAGGGTGGGCTCGTGGCGCAGAGCATTACGCCAGAAACCCACCCAGGTGTTACAACAGAATTGAAACACTGATCCTCAATCCGGCCAATCAGAAGCAGATCTGAGACCCATTTTCCATCCAGTTGGCCCCTAAAGAGGAGGGAGGAAACGGAAGCTGCCGCGATGCCCGTGGAGAGCAGGGGAAGGGAAAGCCATCACCGGTGAAGCCCTGAAGAAGCGCTGCCCATCTTAGATTGGGTAAGTGCACCAGACCCGACCGAGAGGGGGGGATGTTACTGTTTGCCCCCCCCCCAAAAAAAAAATTGCAGTGCACTTGTAGTGCAAAGTGGAGTTGCCTTTAGTAAATAAACCCCTATATTTAATCCTTATAATATCAGCATTAGTAAATAGATAGGAAAGTATATCATATTTACTTATTTTGAACTTTTTTTTTTTACATTTCTACTTTTACTTACCTGTTTCCGGCATTGGCAAATGATGTCACACATCCCAGTAGTCTTCAGGAGGGGTTTTCTCATGTAAGCATATCCTCCTGGCCTGTATACCTGAGCTAAGGGCAGATGGATTCCAAGAAGTAAATACTACATGAATCATCTGCCCTTTCTCAAGATGGCCCCCGGACAGAAATGCTAGAGGGTGTTTTTTAGAGTGATTTCTCCGCAAAGTTGATTGCTATAGGGGCACTCATGCAGGCTCACTTCTGAGCCGGGGTTGTGTATGTCTATAGTCACACATAGCCAGGCTTGGCCCATCCCCATGCTCCACTATTCACAGCCAATGACTCCCGCTGCTGTCTGAGAGAGAGAGAGAGAGAGAGAGAGAGAGAGAGAGAGGCACAGCACTGGATCGAAAGAGGAGCCTAAGTGTTAGGCGGGGTAGGGCCGGGGGGTGGGGGTGGGGGGTAGCTGCTCAAGAAAGGGTTTTTTTTTTTTTTTTACCTTAATGCACAGAGTGCATTAAGGTAAAAAAAACCTCCATGCCTTTAGAAGCACATTAAGTAGCAATGCTGCCTAGCTGTGATCGGGGGGTTTGCTTTCTATGAATAATCTCCAGTCCTGTTCAGTTTCCCTCGCTGACGTCTCATTAAGTTGACATAAACAGTCACCATCGGCCTAGCAGCTTCTTGTAAATATAACCCTGGATGTTTTATACACTGGAGGAGTCCGATGATGATTCCCGACGTAAATAATATATGAAACGCCATAAATGAATCTGATTTTTGTGCGATCAATCATCCGCGATAGAGCGTTTCTATTACAAAAACAGTCAGGTCACTGAGCGAAGCGCTACACATGCCATGAATTATTAAAAATAATACATAAAGAAGGAGCCAGCGCGCTGACCAGCGCCGCCGTGTACGCCGTACATCGTATGAGCAGAGCGCGGTCCGCCGCGGCCGTATTTTGTATGGAAAGGTTCTGTCAATTCCCTTTCCCACTTTCCTCTGTGGATAGATGTCAGCCGATTATAAATGAGGATTGCTGTAAAACCTTTTCAGCTTCTCTTCTATATGTTACCTGCTGAGCCGGACAAATCCCAGTGGCTGGGTAGCTAATACCTCTACAGAAATTGCAGCGGCTCTGGTTTTGTAGTCCATGAAGGCACTTTCTTGGCGCTCGGTATTATTGTACGCTAGATCCACCAGCTGAAGCCTGGTTCTGGAAGTTTGTAACAGTATGAGTAGGTTTGGAATGGGGTCTGCAGAGTGTTGGCTTCAACCATAATTGAGAAATAAGACTCTCCAACCTATTATGGTTCCCATAGAGCAGTATTTTTTAACTAATGAGGTATAGGGGGCCTCAGCTGTGACCCTTGATCTCACCAGGGGATCACAATTAGTATTTAGTGTGTGTAATGATACAGAAGATAATTGTATACTAGCCTTTCTCAACCTTTTTACCCCAGAGGTACCCCTAAAATGTTTTTCAGCTCTAGGGGAACCCTTATTAAAACCAATTAAACCTGGGGGCAATGGAAAAAATTCCCATTGGTAGTCAGTGTGAAGAATGTGCCACTCACAGTGGTGATCAGTAAGAAGAATGTCTCTTTTACAGAGGAACCCTTAAAATAATGTTTAGGACTCAGAGAAACCCTACTAAAAACAATTTACTGGGGGCCAATGGGTAATATGCATTTAGATTGGTGGATATTGGGAAGAATGTGACCCTTACATTGGTGCCCAGTGAGAAGAACGGCTTTCTTGCATTGGGTGCCCAGTGGGAAAAATGGAACTCTTACATTGGGTGTCCAGTAGGAAGAATGGAGCCCTTACATTAGGTGGCCAGGGAGAAGAACAGAACCCTTACATTGGGTGGCCAGGGAGAAGAACGGAAACTCTTACATTGGGTAGCAAGTGGGAAGAACAGAACCCTTACATTGGGTGGCCAGGGGGAAGAATGGAACCCTTACATTGGGTGGCCAGGGGGAAGAATGGAACCCTTACATTGGGTTGCCAGGGGGAAGAATGGAACCCTTACATTGGGTGGCCAGGGGGAAGAATGGAACCCTTACATTGGGTGGCCAGGGGGAAGAATGGAACCCTTACATTGGGTAGCCATTGGGAAGAATGGGGCCCTTACATTGGATGGCCAGTGGGAAGAATGGAGCCCTTACATTGGGTGGCCAGTGAACAAAAAGGAATCTTTACTTCGGGTGGCCAGGGGGAAGAATGGGGCCCTTACATTGGGTGGCCAGTGGGAAGAATTGAGCCCTTACATTGGGTGGCCAGTGGGAAAAATGGAGCCCTTACATTGGGGGGCCAGTGGGAAGAATGGAGCCCTTACATTGGGGGGCCAGTGAACAAAAAGGAATCCTTACATTGGGTGGCCAATGAACAGAATGGAACCCTTGCATTGGGTGGCCAGTGGGAAGAATGGGTCACTTGCATTGGGTGGCTAGTAGGAAGAATGAAATTCTTACATTGGGTCCAGTTCCAGTTTTCAGCATGCTGAGGTACATTGGCGGGCCATTAATTTCAATAGGCTGCCTTAAATTAACGCACAACATAATGTGCATTACCGCACTGCAGCAATCTAAATGGGCTCTCACACTACCCTCTAACCTCTGACCATAAGCCTAACTGTAATATAAACCCTAAAAACAAAATAATCACTTGAACGATGATCCTGAACTGTTGTTGCATTTCTTCCATTAACCCTTATAGTCTGTACGCCAGCAAAAAAAATCTGCAGTGCTAATGCTGCCATCATATGCCTCCTTTTTGTAGTCTAATCTATTATGATGTAATTTTATAGATTTTCTAAATTTAATTTTGAAGATCATTTTTTTTATTATTTTTATATGTAGATTTATCTACAAAACAAAAACATAATAAATTATCTACAAAATAATAATAAAAAAACATAAAAATAATTATCTACAAAATAAATGTCAGTATCTGTTAAAAATAGCTATCTGCAAAATAATCAAAAAATAATAAAAATAATTATTTTGTAGATAATTATTTTTAACAGATAATTTCTTTTGCCAAGCAGTCACTTTTTCTGTTAAAAACGTATCTACAACATAATAAAAAATATAACAATAATTATCTACAAAATACAAAAAAAAAAAAATAGCTTTAATGTTTTTTTATTTAGTAGATAATTATTTTGAATAGATAATTTTTTTTGCGAAGCAGACAATTTATCTCTTCAGCAGCTATCAGTAAGTGAAATAACAGTTTGGGGTGGAGGTGAGCCTTTATCAACAGATAGTTTACTGGTCCCGAACTGATGGAAAGGTTGGAATTTATTAAAGCGGCAGAGTGCAAACTCTGCATAAAAACCAACCAGCTTCTAGGTTTTATCAATGCTTAATTGAACAAGGTGAAGTTAGAAGCTGATTGGCTGCCATGCACCATATTCTGAGTGCTTTAGTAAATCTAAATCTAGGTTCACATCTATGCAGGTGTGCTTGATGCGTTTTTCAGGCATATTTTTCAGTGCATTTTGCGCTTTTAAACCAGCATTTTTTATGCGTTTTTGCATGCAGTTTTCATGCATTTTTCGTGTTTTTTTCCTTTAAACGCACTGTAAAACACACTGTATATTGCTGGTTGCTAAGGAGGGGGCCGGGAAGCTGGCCACTGCATCCTTAGCAACCGATGAGTCATCAGCTGTCAGCAGGGTTCCCCACTGAAAGCTGAATAAAAAATAAATAAAAAAATTTTCCCAAAAAAAATTTGCAAAAAAAAACCGATGTGGGGTTCCCCCCAGGTCCATACTAGGGCTTTCAAGACTAGTAAGGATTCGGAGGGGACACCCCCCCCCACGGCAAAATTGAAAAAAAAAAGGTGTGCCCCCCCAAATCCATACCAGACCCTTATCCGAGCATGCCACCCGGCAGGTCAGAAAAGGGAGGGGATGAGTGAGCGCCCTTTGGGGTGGGGAGGACTCTGCGCCCCCCCACCCCAAAGCACCTACCCCCATGTTGATGAGGACAAGGGCCTCTTCCCGACAACCCTAGCCGGTGGTTGTCGGGGTGTGCATGTGGGGGGCTTATCAGAATCTGGGAGCCCCCCTTTAAGAAGGGGGCTTCCAGATCCCACCTCCCCCCCCCCCGTGTGAATGGGTATTGGGTACATCCCTACCTATTCACCAAAAAAGCAGTGAAATGTAATAAAAACATAAGAGCCGGTTTATGACAATTCCTTTATTAATAGCTCTGTCTTCTCGAGCTGTCTCTTCCCGCTGTCTCCTCCTCGAGCTGTCTCTTCCCGCTGTCTCCTCCTCGAGCTGTCTCTTCCCGCTGTCTCCTCCTCGAGCTGTCTCTTCCCGCTGTCTCCTCCTCGAGCTGTCTCTTCCCGCTGTCTCCTCCTCGAGCTGTCTCTTCCTGCTGTGTCTTCTCCTTCTCGCCTTCTCTTCCTTGAGCTGTCTCCATACCGAAGGGCCTGGTATGGACCTGGGGGCAACCCCACAACGTTTTTTGTTTTTTTTTTCTTATTTTTTATTTTACATTCATCTTTCAGCGGGGAACCCCGCTGACAGCTGATAACTCATTGGTTGCTAAGGACGTGGCGGTCGGCTTCCTGGCACCCTGCTATATACAGTGGTAAAATAAGATAGGCAAAACACATAAAAAAAATTGCATCAAAAATGCACCACTTGCGTTCCTGGTGCAGCTCCATTGAAGTCTATTAGCCGCAAATCACGGGAAAAAAGTCCCGGACCCTTTCCAAAAACGCACCGGCCGGAAAACGGACAGATGTGAACTACTACCATAGGAAACCATCTCAAATGGACTGTAGTGCGTTTCTGCTAACTGCAAAATGCACTAAAAAACGCCTAGGAGTGAATGTAGGGTTAGTGTCCTCCTGCACCGGTGTAAAGATCTTTCGTAATTTATAAATGGTATGGAACAGACAGGGACCCCATCAGCAAATGACCATCACACAACCATAGTGTACTATAGCTGTAGAGTGAAAGCTAGCGTGGAAACTTTAAACCAGTGGCCACTTGTTGTTCTGCATTGGTGCACATGTGTACATCTGATATAAATGAGATTTTGGTGAACAAATCTTTTTCTGGTATCAGACTTCCACCTTTAATGTGGGTTGGATTTGAAAAAAGGGCCATTTTTGGATGGTGCCAATTCACGGCGGTGGTCTGGGCATCATTGAAGATTAGATGAAGCGCACTTGTCGCCCCTTAGTCTCCATAGTCGCCTGTATCGCTGTCTCATCGCATGCTTAACACAAAGTAGCGTTTAATAAAACGTGCCAATCGTTTGACACATCGCTCTGCGCAGCCATCAAGGTTGGAGTGATCAAACAATGCTCGGCAGATGTTTTGCCTGCTGCTCCTGGGTTGGAACGCCTTGGTGGATTTAATGAGCGCGGACGGGTCTATACAACGCAAGCCGAGCACACGGGGGTCATTTGTAATGTGACTGCAGCTCTGCACATTAGAAGGAAAGAGGAATATGGCAACTTTGTATTTACTTGATTAACAAAAGAGGGGAAAAAAATGTATCAAAAAGTTTCACTGTCATTGAAAAAGCAAATCCTTCTTAACCACTTCAGCTCCGGAAGGTTTGAAGGTTTACGCGGTCGTGCCACGCTGTACCCAAATAAAAGTGACGTCGTTCTTTCCCACAAATAGAACTTTTTTTTTGGTGGTATTTGATCACCTCTGTGTTTTATTTATTTTTTTGCGCTATAAACAAAAAAAAAACAACCATTTTGAAAAAAAAAAGAAAAACAATATTTTTTATTTTCTGCTATAAGACATATCCAATAAATAAATGTAAAAAATCTAATTTCTTCATCAATTTAGACCAATATGTATTCTGCTACATATTTTTGGTAAAAAAAATCCCAATAAGCATATATTGATTGGTTACAGCATCTACAAACTATGGTATATATATTTTTTATTTATTTATTTACTAGTAATGGTGGCGATCGTCGACTTATAATGGGACTGCAATATTGCGGCTGACAAATCTGACACTTTTGACACTTTTTAGGGACCAGTGACACTAATACAGTGATCAGTGCTAAAAATATGCACTGTCTCTGTACTAATGACACTGGCATGGAGAGTGGTTAACATCAGGGGCGATCAAAGGGTTAAATGTGTTCTCTGGGAGTGCTTACTAAGGGGAATGTAAAGATCCGTGTTCCTGCTTAGCAGGAACACAGGTTCAGTACATTTCCCCTCCTACAGAACGGCGGTCTGCCTTGTTTACATAGGCAGACCGCCGTTCTGCCTTCCTTCCGAACGATCGGCGAGTGTCAGTGGACTTTGCATCCGCCGGACCCGCTGATTGGCTCCTGCTGTGTCTAATCACAGTGGGAGCAGCTCTCCTGCGGCGTTCACATTTCGGGAAGTGTCAGATCACGTACTAGGTACGTGATCTGGCACGGCGCATCTGCCCTGCCACAGTATATCTGCGTGGGGCGGTCGGTAAGTGGTTAAAGAGCATCCAAACCCAAAAATAAAAATAGAATATATATATATATTATATATACAGCCTAACAGTCCTCACATGTGGTCACTATTTGAAAAAAAAAATCATTTTACCTTATGATCCTGACACTTCCTGCCCTAGGGTGGCAACGCTCCCTACTGTATCTATGGAGGAGCAGCATTGTCACCATAGGCTGCATCCCTAATTTGGACTACACATCCTCATCTTTGGAGGGGGGGGGGGGTTGTGGCTGTGCTTTGTAGTTCGCAGTGGATAGCTTGGAAAGCTGATAACATCAGTTCAGTGCATAGGAAGATAAAAGGATGTTGACTTTCTGGCAGGATCAATAGTTATTTTTCTGTACTTGCAGAAAATGTGCTCAGCCTGAAAAAAAAAAGAAAATGCAGTCACCACATCTAAGGACCGGTAAGCTGCACCATATTACAGTTTTTTTTTTTGTTTGTTCTTTGGGTTTAACTCCTCCCTGACCACCTTGGCGTCTCTTTAAAAGGGGGCGGAAAGGATGGGCGATCAGGTGACCAATGCGATTGGCTGTCACAGTGGTCGCATGGTTGGGAGCCACTGCTTAGTGGGGGGGGGGGGGCTGAGAGTTGACTTTAAGCTCCGCCCCCACTAAGTCTCTGTGTTAGGGGTATGCAGAAACTACAGCCGCCCAATGACGCATGTGTGCGGTGTGTGGCCGCTAAAGCCACCCTTTTTCCGCCATAAGAAGACCTTGTTAATCGGGCAGCAATAGGTTAATGCTTCCTCTGGGTTGCTGATTCTGTCTTGCTGCTCATATATTCTCTTATTGAAATGTTGCCAACTGACATTGCTACAATGTATTCCAGAGACGTTTACAAATATTTTGATCATTTTAATAAAACATGTTTCTTCACGTTGTCAGCAAACGGGTGCGGAACCCGATGAGACCTCCAATATAACTGGAAGTGTTGCAGTCGGACCTCCTTTGTTTTAAGGACTTTCCTTGGGTTGTGTTGCCAGGGATATACAGCTGATTAGCCGCTGCCTAAGAAGATCTGAAACAGAAGCAGAACTAAAAATAACTGCATGATGTAGCCATACATGTACAGGGCATTAAGAATATGTATGGGGCCCGAACCATAATATGAACATGTGTGGGGCCCCGAACCACAATATGAACATGTGTGGGGCCCCGAACCACAATATGAACATGTGTGGGGCACCGAACCACAACATCAACAGCCTCTAAAATTCACAAAAATGTATTTGACAATAAAATGATTTAGAACAACATTTCCCAATCCTTTTGCCTCAGAGGAACCCCTAAAATAATGTTCAGGTCTCTGTGAATCCTTACTAAAACCAATTAATTGGGGGTTGAAGGGGAAAAAAGGCATTTACATTGGTGGCCGTGGGAAGAATGGAACCCTTACACTGGTGGCCAGTGGGCAGAATGGAACCCTTTACATTTGTGGCTAGTAGGAAGAATGGAACCCTTACAATGGTGGCCAGTGGGCAGAATGGAACCCTTTACATTTGTGGCTAGTAGGAAGAATGGAACCCTTACAATGGTGGCCAGTAGGAAGAATGGAATCCTTACATTAGTGGTCAGTGGGAAGACTGGACCCTTTACATTGGTGGTCATTAGGAACAATGAAATCCTTACATTGATGGTTAGTAGGAAGAATGGAAGCTTTAGATTGGTGGTCAGTCGGAAAAATGAACCTTACAATGGTGGTCAGTGGGAAGAATGTACACCTTTACACTGGTGGTCATTAAGTAGAATTAATTCCTTAAAGACAGCTAAAAAAGATCATTGGTGTCATGCTGCTGGCTCTCCCAAGTGTCATCTATGAAACTATGCGGGCGCCATCCAATGGGAGGTCAATCAGTTCAAGGAACCCTAGTTGAGGATGGTAGCTTTAGAAAGGACCAATACTGTTCCATGCTAGTACTAAGGAGACATCACACTTTCCTTTGTGGTGGAATGTGACTTTTTGTAGCTATTGGCCATTTTATCCTGGTGGGGCAACTCTTCATTAGGGCTTAATGAACATCATTATTTTCCACAACAAGAGGACCTCCCTCTGTACCTCAATGTCGTAGAGCAGGGTTCTCCAAACTTTTTAATAAAAGGGACAGTTTACTGTCCTTCAGACTTTAGGGGGGCTGGACTGTGGCCATTGGGAGTACAAAATGTCCCAGCCCAGTGGGAGTAACCAATCCCTATCATTGGTGTCAATAGGAGGAATTGTGCCCCATTGTTGGTGTCATTGGGAGACATAGTGCCCTGTAATTGGACAACATAGTGCCCTGTCATTGGGAGAAATAGTGCCCCGTCATTGGGAGGAATAGTGCCCCATCACTGGTGTCATTGGGAGGGATAGTGTCCCATCACTGGTGTCATTGGGAGGAATTGTGCCCGATCATTTGGGAGGAATTATGCCCTGTCATTTGGGAGGAATTGTGCCCCATCATTTGGGAGGAATTGTACCCCATCATTTGGGAGGAATTATGCCCCATCGTTTTTGAGGAATTGTGTCCCAACATTGGGAGGAATTGTATCCCATTGTTGGTGTCATTGGACCCCATTGTTGGTGTCATTGGGAGGAACAGTGTCCTTCACTGGTTTCAATGAATACAATAGTTCTCCAATCAGTGAGTTACTAATACTATCCAGCAAACACTGCAACTGTGTTAAAATCATAAAGTTTACTCAGCATGCCTCAGTCTATGATCTCTATAACCTCCTGGAGCCAGAATCCATAGAGGACCTCACAGGGTCGCTGACACTTTATGAATCTGTGTAACTTCTTCTCCATCTGCTCCCAGTATCACATTTTAAGCTTTAAAGGCAGATCAATCTTTCATACTAAAGCTCTCCACCCATGTTTTCTATATGAGTGCACAACCTCTTTTACATCTACCAACAACTATGTAGTGCAAGGGCCTGCCTGATTAGATCATTTAGGTGTGTCCCCCTATTACTATGGGGTGTATTTTTTTTTTATAAGGAAATTACATAGCTGCGCAAACGTTTTCTGTGCGAATGGGGGGAAAACTAGAATGTTCTCCGACTATAAATCTTTACAGATTGAATGTGTGAATGGTGAAAATACCACATTGTGACCACTAGGTGGAGCTGAGGAACATACGTTTCTCCTAGAGCAGTCAGCGCCATCTAGTGGCCATAATGCAGTATTTCCGCATTCACAATGCAGCGTCACAAGCAGGGGGGTCCCAGATAACTGACTAAAGACATTGGGGTGGACTGGTGAACCTCAATGGGGTGAACCCCATTGTCTTTAGTAGGTAATCTGGGAGCCCCCCTGCTTGCGAAGCTGCATTGTGCTCCAATTTTCCAAGTAAGGCTTCATTTTCGGTTTTGGCTGGAGTTTGCCTCTTAACTTTAAGTGTAGGATGTCATTAATGGCTGTCATGGCCCCTGCTCTGGGACTTACAATAGGAGGACATCTGAGGTCACTGTGGGTGCAATCCATAACACTCCTCGGAAATCCGGCGTGATTTCTGAGGTTGGAGGACGGGGATAATCTTGCCGGTTTAGTGTGCTCTGGATGGCTTTTGAATTATTTACTGATAATTTATCTTGTGCTGCTGCTGTAAGCAGAACAAACTGGTAATGCAGACTAAACAAAGAGGCACCCCGCAGAAACGCCCGAGGGGAAGAGCTCGGATGAAACGGCATGAAGAAGAAAGCGGCAGAAGAGGCGTAGCGCCATTCCACGCCGCACCGCCGCGTTAAACTGCAATTCTCCTCTCAGCCCCGTACGACCGTCGCGTTCGTGAAACTCTCTCCGTTCCACTTCTTACCGAGTTCCTCCTCTTTTAAGTCCAATGTGATGTGATGTGAATAAATGGACTAATCGTCAAGCAAATATTGCTGCTAGTGTTGCCACAATTTTATTTTTTTATCTTTTTTGGCTTTAGGCCCCCTGCACAGTTGGAGGGGGGGGGACAGGAATCGCAATTTCAAAGCGTGGTGTAATGCACGACGCACATTTGGCACCCTAAATGTGATGCGGTTTTGCTGCGATTGTCACATGACGAAATGCACAACAATTGCGGCAAAATACGTGTTTAACCACTTCAGCCCCGGAAGGTTCAACCCCCCCACAAGAGCACTTTTTGCGATTCGGCACTGCGTCGATTTAACTGACAGTTGCGCGGCCGTGCGACATTGTACCCAAACAAAATTGACGTCCTTTTTTCCCCCACAAATAGAGCTTTCTTTTGGTGGTATTTGATCACCTCTGCGGTTTTTATTTTTTGCGCTATAAACAAAAAAAAAAAGCGACAATTTTGAAAAAAAAAAGCAATATTTTTTACTTTTTGCTATAATAAATATCCCCAAAAAATATATATAAAAAAAAAAATTCTTTTTCCGTTTAGGCCGATATGTATTCTTCTACATATTTTTGGTTAAAAAAAATCACAATAATTGTATATAGATTGGTTTGCGCAAAAGTTATAGCGTCTACAAAATAGGGGATAGATTTATGTTATTTTTACATTTTTATTATTATTTTTTTTTTACTAGTAATTGGCGGCGATCTGCAAATTTTTTTTTTTATTTTTTTTTTTTATCATGACCCTTTATATTAACCACCATCAAAGTCCCCTCTTGCATCAGAGGGCAAACAACTTCTTGCAGCAGGCTGGATTTGGACGGCAGGCTGAGTTTGGAGGCCCCTGGTGTGGAGGGTGAAGATAATGGTGTAATTGAAGGCATACTGCTTTCAGTCTAGCACTGTGAACATGCTGACAGGAGGGGTGAGCACAGGAATGTTGACATATCGGACAATATAAATCAGCTGTATGGCTTTGGCCAATTGTACTTCACTTACTTTTTGTGGCTGCGGAAGCCCACCTTAGCTTCTGGCCCTATAAAATCCAGTTACGTCACCGCCACGCACAGCCTGCCGGTTGCTCCGGCGGCGACCTCTCGCCATCCCGGCTGGTGTTTTTTTTTTTTTTTTTTTTTCTTGCTCGCACGGCCTGCGTTGGGAGACTCATTTAATGAGTAAACATTTCCAGGCTGTGTGCATAGCTCATTTTTAATTAGCAGGAAGTCGCCGTGCAGCCGCTGCTGTCCTGCGGAGCGCTCATTCTCCGGCTGCTCTGCGTCCTCGGCGGCGCTCTGGCAGAAAATGGGTTAAAACGTCTTGTCTTGTGCTAAGTGGCTCTGACATTTCGGAGCCCTCGGTGCCTCTAATGAGGCTTTCTGTGCATACATTCAGGCGGAGAGGCTGCAGGCTACTGTTTGTTCCGCATCAAAGCGCAGGCCTCCCATGATTCGGCGGAGGAGCGGGCACCCTCTGGGGCTGCCTGGCAGCGTTATGGAAGAGCCGGCCGGGGCAGATTGACCGGGCCCGACAGCTTGCCAGCTTCATGTCGCCGGGTCCCACAGAGCAGCTTTTGCAGAAGCTCTTCAGGTGACACGCAGACAAAACACGATCGTTGATGGGCCCGGCCAGCCATTCTCAGCCAGGGGACACGCCACCGGCCGTTTTTTATGAACCAATCGCTATTTTTGTTCTTCGTCAACTCGGTTTGCTGCTCACACTCCACTACATTTGGCCCTTTTACATTAAAGCTGGACTCCAGGCAAATTGCAAAATACACAGTTCAATACATGTATGGGAACTGCTTAACATGGGGGAATAATGCTTCAAATTCTGCCTAGCTAGTTTTATGATCCACATTACCAGGAATGCGACATTACTTTGTCTTATACAGCTAAAGAACATGGTGTCACCTCCCCAACTGCAGTCTCTGATCGGGCAGTGAAGGATTCAGAGCCATCTTTAGCACAGGGCAAAAGGGGCAGCTGCCCCGGGCCCAGTCTTTGTTGTGGGGCCCAAAGCAGCTGTCCCTTGAGCCTGTACTACCCACAAATAATTGATAAGTGAATTCAGGAGGGCCCAAGAAAAAGTTTGCCCAGGGTCCAATTAATATTAAAGATGGCGCTTGAAGGATTATTTCTGTGCTTCATGTTCAGTGCTAGACTGAATGCAGTATGCCTTCATTGGCTGACAGCTTTCCTATACTTTGGGTATTTTTTATCTATGGGGATCATGTTACATGGTCACTTCCTCCCACATAATGTAGCCAAAAATCACAAAAAAAATGTGTACGTAGCGCAATCGCTGCTCTTTCCACTAGGGGGGGCCTGCAATACCAGAAACAGGGCAAGCTTGGTCAGCAACAGGTCCATTGAAATCTGCCCATCAATTCAGATCAGCATTAGGCATTGCAGCCAAGGAAATTCCCCCACTTTGCCTTGCACCATTGGGGCCACAGGGATTTTTATTTTTTATTTTCAAAAGGAGGGGAAAATTTGTGCTGTGGGCAATTTTAGATTTGTCCTGGAAGGGGTTATTTTTTTTTTTTTTAAGGTGGAGATGTGTGTTAGTCACTCCAGACCTCTGCACAGTGCATTACGTACTACTAACCCCCTGCACTCTGCATTACTTACTCCTGACCTTCTAACTGTGTGTTACATATTACTGACCTCTGCACTATGTGTTGCCTACTGCTGACCTCTGCATTCTGTATCACATACTACTGACCCTTGCACTCTTTACCACATACTACTGATTCCTGTACTCCGCATTACTTACTCCTAACCCCTGCACTCTGTATCACATACTACTGATTCCTGTACTGTACTTTGCATTACTTACTCCTAACCCCTGCACTCTGTATTACATACTACTGATTCCTGTACTGTACTTTGCATTACTTACTCCTAACCCCTGCATTCTGTATCACATACTGTTGACCCCTACACTTTGCATTGCTTACTTCCTAACATGGAGTTCGGAGGTCAGGAGTGATTCCTGCACTCTGGGTTACTTACTCCTGACCCCTGAACTTTGTGTTAAATATCAAAGAAGTCGGTGTTACATACTATTGACCTATGAACTTTGCCTTACTACTGACCCTGGAAATCTGCATAGCATACTACTGACCTCTGAACTCTGCATTACATACTACTGACCCCTGAACTTTATGTCACTTACTACTGACCTCTGAACTTTGCATTACTTAATACTGACCTCTACATTCTGTATCATACACTATTTGCCCCCTGCACTTTACTTACTGACCTCTAAACTCCATGTTAGGAGTTCAGAGGTCAGGAGTGATTCCTGCACTCAGTGTTACTTACTACTGACCTCTGAACTTTGCATTACTTAATACTGACTCCTGCACTTTGAGTTAAATGCCACAGAACTCTGCATTACATACTACTGACCTCTGAACATTGCGTTACTTACTCTTGACCCCTACATTCTGTATCATACACTATTGCTCCCTGCACTGTTTTTCATACTATTGACCCCTGCACTTTGCATTACTTACTGACCTCTAAACTCCATGTTAGGAGTTCAGAGGTCAGGAGTGATTCCTGCACTCTGTGTTGCTTACTCCTGACCCCTGAACTTTGTGTTAAATATCAAAGAAGTCAGTGTTACATACTACTGACCTATGAACTTTGCCTTACTACTGACCCTTGAAATCTGCATAAGATACTACTGACCTCTGCATTACATACTACTGACCTCTGCATTACATACTACTGAACTTTGTGTTACTTACCACTGACCTCTGAAATTTGTGTTACTACTGACCTCTGAACTTATATTATTTGATAGAAGTCAGTATGTCCTGCTCCAAGAGCTTGCTCTCTATCTGGACAGGCTGTGAGTTTGTAGCATGTGACTCTTCCAGGGTAATTATCACAGTCTCTACTGTTCCCTTCAGCCGAGCTCCAGATCCCACAAGTCTCCTGGGTGTCAATTGCACTTTCTGCAGTAATTGCTGTTAATTTTCTCCTACAATTTGGATTCCTTACAAAGGACGGTAAATCCTGCCGACCGCACTGCGCCGCGCGGCTCCCTGGAAGGACGAGGGGCGAGATGGTGTCATGTGGAACAAACTGTACCAACCACTAATGGCTGTGATAGAGGGAAATGCATTTCCTCTGTCTGCCTCTCTCGGGGATGAAGGTGGTGTTGGGGCAGCAGTAAAAGTCCCGTATCTGAAATCAAATCAATACATCATTGGCTGGGAGCGATCGGGTCCCACAACAATGTTATGTGATTCAGATTCTCCAATCACAGTCATTTCCTAACTAAAAGCAATCCACTAGTGTGCTGAGCCGATTTCCCAATCCAATCTACAATCTGTCCAATAACCGCATGTAGGGGGCGGTGTCCAAACATTTCACTCTGAGGGCCTCGTCGTATAATCATATATAGTTCTATACATTATTGAATAAAATATTAAATTAATGCATGAATATTTTTTCAAGAAATCACTTCATATCAGGAGTCCTCCTTTCACATCAGAAGCCTCCTCCTTACATATTATGGGCCCTGTTAGAGCCTCCCTTACATCAAGGTCCCTATTAGAGGCAACCTATATATCAGGGTCCTGAATACAGCCCCCTTCTTAAATCGTGGTCCCTAATAGTCTCCTCCTTAAAGAAGGGTCCCTTAGAGAGTCCCTCCTTTAATCAGGGTCACCATCAGAGCCCTCCCCTTATACCAAGATCCCAATCAGAGTCCTCCCCTTATACCAAGATCCCAATCAGAGCCCTCCCCTTATACCAGGGTCCCCATCAGAGCCCTCACTTTATACCAGGGTCCCTATTAGACACCCCCCCTCTTAACACCAGGGTCCCCATAACAGTCAACCTTACACCTGTGTCCCAATTAGAGCCCTCTTCTTACATCAGGGTCCCCATCAGAGCCCTCCTGTTACACTCGGGTCCCCATCAGAGCCCTTCTCTTAGATCAGGGTCCCCAGCACAGTCAACTTCAAACCAGGGTCCCCATCAAAGCCCTCCCCCAGCATCAGTGTCCCTTTCAGAGCCCTTCCCTTACATCAGGATCCCCATCACAGTCAACCTTACACCAGGGTCCCCATCAGAGCCCTCCCCCAGCATCAGGGTCCCAATCAGTCAACCTTACACCAGGGTACCCATCAGATCCCTTCCCTTACATCAGGATCCCCATCAGAGCCCTTCCTTACACCAGGGTCCCCATCACAGTCATCCTTACACCAGGGTCCCCATCAGAACCCTCTCCTTACACCAGGGTCCCCATCAGAACCCTCCCCTTACACCAGGGTCCCCATCAGAACCCTCCCCTTACACCAGGGTCCCCATCAGAACCCTCCCCTTACACCAGGGTCCCCATCAGAACCCTCCCCTTACACCAGGGTCCCCATCAGAGCCCTCTCCTAACACCAGGGTCCCCATCAGTGTCAACCTTACACCAGGGTCAGCATCAGAGTAACCCCCCATACATCAGAAATCCCCATCATACCTCCTCCTACATCGGAGTGCCCATCAGAGTCCCCCCTATACTTTAGGGTCCCCATCAGAGCTCTTCCCTTACATCAGGGTCCCCAGCACAGTCAACCTTACACCAGGACTTCAATGAGCTGCCTTATGCGCATTTGTCACCTAAAAGAAGCTCCTGTTCATTTTTGGGCAACAAGCGTTATGCTGCGATTGCAGCACTATTCTGTTGCGTGACAATCCATGGCAAAATTGCACCATGTTTGGGGCACCATTTAGAATGAATGGCATCCAAACGTGTGTAGCGAGGTCCCAGGACCCTTGAGGCCTAATGGTGACCCCCAGGGTTAGGGACAGCCGACATCCTTCTGTGTAGAGTGGGTTACAATGCATGGTGGGTGCAATACAAGGTGAATTAATGGGCGCCAGACACTTCTTGAATGCAAAGAGATTTATTGTCTCTTGAACAGAACTGTGGGAGAGCAGGTTGGGGCTAGGACACCCTTAACAAGTTGCAATGTTAATTGGCAGATCCTGAGACTTCTATAGGCAGACAGCCCTGCAGGGAAAGGCATCCAGCCGGACACCACATTTGCATGAGTAGGACCGCTGTCTCCTATGGCAACAATCTTGAACAGTTTCTAACAAAAGTTGTAACGAATTTCTTCTGCAATCTACTATTGTAGAACTTCACTCAACTGAGCTCCCAGTCTATCACTTTAGACTTGCTGATCCACTGCCACTGGATCTTCTGAGCTCTTCCAATCTTCTCACTCAGTATCTCCCTCAAGCGTCACCCCCGCGTCCCTGCTGGGTCCCTAGCTTGGCACTCACAGATACTTCTCACGCGTCACCCCCCTGGCCTGCTCGGTCCCTGGCTTGGTGCACAAGGCTGCTCTGCAAGTGCCACCTCCACTGGCTGGATCCCTGGCTTGATACCTGCTGAAGTTTCCCAATTCTTCACTGTCCCTGGTTGGTGAGAATACTGCTCTAGTACTTGCTTCAGCTACTCACGGTAGTCCCTTGTAATAAGGTCCTTTTAGCGGCGACAGCTTCCCCTCTACCTCCGACCACGACAGGTTCTCCAGCCGACAGAACCCTTACTTCCAGTTGGACTGCAAGCCGCAATCTCAACCCTAAGTTGCTTTCTTGCTTCTGGATAGGCCCTCAGACAGCCTAGCAGCCAGATGCCACCGGGGTAGGCCTCAGGTCTCCGGCCTAGCAACCCGGGGCAATACAACACACGTCCACCCAGACAGCCGTCCAGGTGGCACAGAACAGCGGTCACCTGACTCCACCCAATTAAATAGGCTCTCCCAGCAGGCCAAGGGATCCAAGAAAACCCCTGCCCATTGGCCGAGACACCCCATTCATTCTTAATCTGACCTTGCATTGCCCTTGTTTTATCCAATGTCACCAGGTACCCGGCCACCTAGTGACAGAAGAGAGGAGTGCAGCAACTCCAGAATTAGGGTGAAATCAATTGACCTCCTATCAATTGGCTAAGGCAACTATCACTTGGCAGATAAATTGAATGGCCACCCTGCCTAACATCAGGGTGCGACACGTGCTTCACGCGTTTTTCAGTGATTGCCACGCGATTTGGAAACAAGGGCAAAATTGTTACGATTCCGCCCTTGATTCCAAATCGCCAAGTGTGAATGGGGCCTAAGGCACACCACAATACATGGAAATACACTATCGTGCATTGTGGTGCACTGTGTTGCCAAAAAATGGTGCAGTCCATTTATTGGAAGTTTTTTTTTTTTTTTTTGGGATGACATCCTATTTGTTTTAAATGGGCTGCTTTAACACAGCGCACCTTCATGTGTTGAAAAGAAAAACGTTAAATCAAATACTTTGTATAAAAATGCAGGGAAGCATGTGAAGGCTTTGGGAGGCGAGTTGATTGCCCGCCATGTTGTATGGTCAGCAAATCCAATATCTGGTGCGGCGGCTCTGATAAGATTGCAGGAACATTGTTGTAATAACCGAGCGCCGTCTCGGATACGAGTTCAATAAGCGCAGTTCATTTACCGGCGGACCTCTCTCTCTGTATTTCAAGGTTATATATGCACTGATGTCCTGCGATGTGGCGGGAGGTAACGACCTTTTGTTTGAGCGCCCCGCTGCTGCCGCAGCTCTCGCCGGGAGATTTTCTCTATTGGGAGATGTTATCGCCCGCATTTGTCTCGTAAAACTCGCCCGCTTCTGTAATCTAAGGAGTGTTTGTGATGAGTCGGGGGGGGGTGGGGGGGTCGGTGTCGCGCCAGCTGCTGATTGCGGTAACTTTTCAGCGCCTGCTTCTCCTGAAATGTGTCATCAATTCTTCCTGTTCTTCAAGACTCGCGAAACGACATTAAAAGGGCAATCGCTGCCTGACAGCAACTGCGGGAAAAGAGTCAATCAATTGGTGAGCCGGTGATGCGGTCCAGGCAATGCCGCAAGTGAGACAAGCAATTAAAACCCAGCAGAGGCTCTAACCCAATGGGAAGGCAACCCCGGAGAGGTGAAGTTCTATCTAAACAACATGGAAGAGATCAAAGGTTGCTAGGATGCTGCACACTATTTTTAAAGAGCAAACATAGCAAGGGACTGTTACAAAGAAAGAGAGGCCTGAAGAGTTCAGCAGTGTGTAATGAAGAGTTCAGGGGTCAGCAGTGTGTAATGAAGAGTTCAGGGGTCAGCAGTGTGTAATGAAGAGTTCAGGGGTCAGCAGTGTGTAATGAAGAGTTTAGGGGTCAGCAGTGTGTAATGAAGAGTTTAGGGGTCAGCAGTATGTAATGATGAGTTTAGGGGTCAGTAGTATGTAATGATAAGTTTAGGGGTCAGTAGTATGTAATGATGAGTTTAGGGGTCAGTAGTATCTAATGATGAGTTTAGGGGTCAGTAGTATGTAATGACGAGTTTAGGGGTCAGTAGTATGTAATGACGGGTTTAGGGGTCAGTAGTATGTAATGACGAGTTTAGGGGTCAGTAGTATGTAATGACGAGTTTAGGGATCAGTAGTATGTAATGACGAGTTTAGGGGTCAGTAGTATGTAATGACGAGTTTAGGGATCAGTAGTATGTAATGACGAGTTCAGGGGTCTGTAGCATGTAATGACGAGTTCAGGGGTCTGTAGCATGTAATGACGAGTTCAGGGGTCTGTAGCATGTAATGACGAGTTCAGGGGTCTGTAGCATGTAATGACGAGTTCAGGGGTCTGTAGCATGTAATGACGAGTTCAGGGGCCTGTAGCATGTAATGACGAGTTCAGGGGTCTGTAGCATGTAATGACGAGTTTGTTCTTAATTTCCTTCTTTTGAATTTTCGGATTTTCATTCTTATTTTTGGATTTTCGAATTTCCGAATGTTCAGAAAATGTAGTTAAATGGCTTTTCATTAACCACTTGCCGCCCGCCCACCGTCAAATGACAGCTGGGCAGTGCGGCTCTCGTTCTGGGTGGACGTCATATGACGGCTTCCCAGAACAACCACTCTTGTGCACCCGCAGGGGCACGCAGCGGCTGCGCCGTGTTGCTAGGACATGGCGCGACTCAGATCTCTGTAAAGAGCCACAACTCTTTATCCATGTGATCGGCTGTGTCCAATCACAGCCGGTCACATGTAAACACGGAGATGCCAGTAATCGGCGCTCTTCGCCTCACACTGACAGAGTGTGAGGAGAGGAGAGGAGATCATCAGTGCCCTGATTACAATTAAGTGCCCACCTGTGCCAGAAACGTGTGCCCACCTTTGCACACAGGTTCCAGCAATCAGTGCCCAAGTGATGCCAGTCAGTGCTGGCTATCAGTAATGCTCATCGCTGCTGCCCATCAATGCCTATCAGTGCCGCCTATCTGTGCCACCTATCTGTGTCCACCAGTGCTGCTCATGAGTTCCACATATCAGTGCCCATAATTGTGCCATTTTAGTGCCTCCTCATAAGTGCCGCCTCATCAGTGCCCACCAGTGCAGCCTATCAGTGCCCATCAGTGAAGGAGAAAAATTACTTATTTACAAACTTTTTTTTTTTTCAAAATTTTCGATTTTTTTTTTTTTTTTTTTTTTTTTTTTTAAGGAAAAAAATAAAAAAACCAGAAGTGATTAAACACCACCAAAAGAAAGCTCTATTTGTGTGAAGAAAATTATAAAAATTTCACATGGGTACAGTGTTGCATGACCGCGCAATTGTCATTCAACGTGTAACAACATCTGAAAGCTGAAAAATGGCCTGGGCAGGAAGGGGGTGAAAGTGCCCGGTATTGAGGTGGTTAATTCGGATATTTCTGAATTAACGAATTTGTCAAAATTCGTTAAAAACAAATTCAAAACGAATTGCACATGTCTAGCTTACAACCACTTTCATTTTAAAAATAAAATAAGATTTAAAATATTCCCAGCCGAGTTTCATTCCACCCCAGGGCCGTATAGTAGTACAATGGAGAGGTGGGCGGCGCGGTGTGGATTACGGCAGCGCGGTAATAAGCGAGTCACGCGGGGAATATTTTTAGAACTGTCCAGCTGCACACAGTGGGACGGCAGCACTCCGCGCTCTATTCCTGACCTCACTCACCTCGCCAGACATAAGTGCAGAAGGAAACCACATCCTATAATCGCACAGAACATTCTCCGACCGCGTCTGAGGGTCCATACACGTCACATGACCCGACCTGTCTTATCTGATTGTATCAGTCTTCAGGGCTCATTCACACAGGAAGGTGTTGGGGTAAACCTGCATTCTGCACGCGTTTCCCGCGCCACGTTAATACGGGTTTGCGATCTGCTGTGGGTGTCCATATAATCCTAATGACCCGCCAAACACAGATTGCAAACGCACTGCGTTTGCCTGCGTCGGATCACATGGTACCGCAGTACCATGCAATGTGGAGCAGTGCGTTTGTAAAAATGAGGGCATGCGCTACTTTTAGTGCGATTTCAGTCCATTTAAATGAATGGGCTAAAAACTGCATGGCACTGATTGGCAGGCTGCGTTTCTGTGCAATTCAGGTGTGAACCGGCCCTTAGGTTCTGTGCAATATAAGGGGCTACCCAAGCCAGGCATGTCAACGTCGGGTGAAACAGCGGGCCAAATAAAAGGACTAAATCTTCAAGGGGCCCCCATTGTGTTTTACTGAGGGCCACACCTACCTAATTCCAGAAAAAGATTATGACATTTCAGCACTTAAAGCTGAAGTTTAATCTGCTTATGTTTTGCCTTTTCTGGATCCTCCCTCCTCAGCAACATGGTCATGAAAATTGTAAATAAGAGCTGTTTTTATTAAACTTGTTTTTTTTTTTTTTATTTTTTTTTTTAGACCCAATGATGTCATCCCTGGGTCTTTGTGCTTTGCTATGCAATGCAGGCCGGTTGTGGCTGGTGGGAGGTGCCATCAGGGTGCTGAACATGAAAATGTCTCAGTACTCCTCTCCCAGCCCTGATGCAAGCAGTGTGCTGACTCCCGTCTGGCTGGGGAGCAAGGCACTAGATCATCCATTTTCAAGCAAGGTTCTGTGAAACCCTGGGGTTCCTCCAGAGGTTGCTAGGGGTTCCTTGAGCGTTGGCTGATGAACCCCCTATTTGATGAAGCCAACAGAGTTCAAGGTTCAGCACCACTTACCAAAGCCAACAACATGACACCAAATATCTTTTTTAGCTGTCTTTAAGGGTGGCATTCTGAACATGACTTTTATGGGGACATTCTTCCTATTGACCACCAATATAAGGAGCATTGTTCCTAATGAGCCCTGATGATTTGGTTTTAGTAAGGGTTCCTCGAGACATCAAAATTATTTTTGGGGTTCCTCTAGGATTAAAAGGTTGAGAAAGCCTGCACTAGATGATGCTGGATGTCCTCCAGCCAGGAATTGAGGCGGGCTCTCTCTGACTTGCTGCAGCTTCTAATGCACATTGTGAGAAGCTCGCAGTTTATAGGATGTGTTCTTAGATGCTGGCGGGTAGTGTCTGCCCAAAGACAGGTCCTCCTCAACAGGCCCTCCTCAAAGTGGTATTGTGCTGCTAGGTGATGCCTACCCTGTGACAGGTCCTTCTAGTTATTCTCAGGAGTATTGTGGAGCCAGGTAATGCTTGCCTGGTGACAGGTCCTCTTTGTCGTTACTTTCAGGCAATACTTGTCTTTGGACAGGTCCTCCTTGATGTTGGTTGCCAGAGTATTTTACCTCTTGGTAAGGCTTGCACAGTGACAGGTCCTCTTTGGAATTATTCTCAGTATTGTGAAACCAGGTATTTCTTGTCCAGTGATGGGTAACCCTTGATGTTACTTCCTGGAGTATTTTTTCTTCCAGGTAAGACCTGGTGACAGGTCCTCCTTGATGTTCCTTCGAGGAGTGTTTTGCCGCCAGATAAAGCTTGCCCAGTGACAGGTCCTCCTGTTACTTTCCATAGTGTTTGCTGCAAAGTGAAGCTTGACTGGTGATGATGATGAAGCTTGACTGCTCCCTCACTTTACTCTCAGGAGTATTGTTAGGCCAGATAATGCTGCCTGATGATGGGCCCTCCTTGACTTAGCCCTCAGGAGTATTGCAGAGCCCAATAATTCTTGCCTGGTGATATGTCCTCCTTGTCGTTACTCTCAGTAGTATTGTAAAGCCAGCATGTCCTCCTTGAAGTTAGTCTCAGCAGTATTGTAGAGAATGGTATTGTTTGCCCTTTGACATGTCCTCCTTAACGTTACTCAGTCTCCATAGTATAGTAGAATAGTATAGCCAGGTAGTGTTTGCCTGGTGATGTGTCCTCCTTGACGTTCCTCTCAGTAGTATTGTAGAGCCAGGTAATGTTTGCCCAATGATGGATCCTCCTTGACTTTACTTTCAGGAGTATTACAGGGTCTGGTAATGCCTGCCTAGTAACGGTAAGTAGTTTGTTTGCCCAGTGACAGGTCCGCTTTGACATTTACTGTCAGTATTGTAGAGCCAGGTAATGTTTGCCTGGTGATAGTTCCTTCTTGATGTTACTCCCAGTAGTATTGTAGAGCCAGGTAATGTTTGCCTGGTGATAGTTCCTTCTTGATGTTACTCCCAGTAGTATTGTAGAGCCAGGTAATGTTTGCCCGGTGATATGTCCTTCTAGATGTTACTCTCAGTAATATTTTACATCCAGGTAATGTTTGCCCGATAATGGGTCCTCCTTGACGTAACTCTCAGTAGTATTGTAGAGCCAGGGAATGTTTGCCCGGGGATAGGTCCTTCTTGATGTTACTCTCATTAGTATTGTAGAGCCAGTTAACGTTTGCCGGGTGATGGGTCCTCGTTGATGTTACTCCCAGTAGTATTGCTGAGTCAGATAATGTTTGCCCAGTGATGGGTCCTCCTTGACATTCCTCCAATTAGTATTGTAGAGCCAGGTAATGTTTGCCTGGTGATAGGTCCTCCTTGATGTTATTCTCAGTAATACTGTAAAGCCAGGTAATGTTTGCTTGGTGTTACTCTTGGAACGCCACCAGCTCCTGTCCCCCCTTAGAATTTGCTTACACAAGTGCCGACGTTCTCCGACGTTTGAAGTCCTCATCTTAATTATAAGGGGATTATGTGAATTAGACTGTAAGCTCTTTTCTTTTCCCCACCAGAAACACGTTCGCCTTGTTTTTTTGACAGTGTGTCTTACTTGAGGGATTATCAGCTATTGTTCCAGGAAATGGCAACCTGGCGCCGTGTACAATGCCAACAATGAGCCTCACCGAGATCGGTCCAACATATAGCAAGGCATTGTGGGTCCAATTTCTGATCAGGTACAACATGGTAGTTACAGGTGTCAGGTGTCACCTAGGAATAGAGAACCCTTGTAATGTGAGAGACTGCTGGGGAGGATGTGGGGGGGGTGAGAGAGGGTGGGGGGGCTGAGAGAGAGGGGGAGAGCAGGAGAAAAATAATGGGAGAGAGAAGGAAGTGGAGAGGAGAAAGGGAGAGGAGGTGAGAGCCAATACGATAGAGAAAGGGAGAGGTGGAGGGAGCCAGTGAAAGAGAATGGGAGTGGGGAAAGAGAAAAATTTAAGAGGAAGAGAAGGGGAGAGAATGAAAGAGAGAAGGGGGGGGGGGGGTGAGAAAGATAGAAGTAGAGAGAGGGGCATGGAGAAATAAGAGGAAAGAGTGGAGGGGAGAGGGGAAGAGGAGGGGGGGGGGGATAATGGAGAGAAAGTGAAGGGGAGATGGGAAAGAGAGAGAAGAGGTGAGAGAGAGAGGGGGGAGAGAGTGAGAATGGGAGAGGGGGATGAGAATGTAAGGGGAGTGGGGGGAGAGAGAGAGAAAAAGAAGAGAGGGGGGGGGGAGAAAGAGAATGGGAGAGAATGTAAGGGGAAAGAAAGAGAAGGGGGAGAGAGAGAGAGAGGGGGGAGAGGGGGTGAGTACATAAGGGGAGAGAGGAAAGAGAGAAAAAAAGAGGGAGAGTGAGAATAGGCAAGGGAGAGAGAACGTAAGAGGAGGGGATCGAGAGAGAACTTGACGGGGAGAGAGGGAAGGGGGGAAAAAAATAGGAAGAGAGGGAAAATGGAAGAGAGAGATCGGGGGGGGGGGATAAAAGAATAAAGTGGAGAATGGAAAAGAGAGAGAAAGGGAAAGAGAGTGGGGCATAGGGGAGAAAGGGGAGGGAGAAGGGGAGAGGAGAAGATAAAAAAGGTGAGAAAGAGAAAGAAGAGAGAGAGTGTGAAGGAGTGTGGGGGAAAGAGAGAAAGGAGACAGGGAGAGAGAGCGAAAATTGGGAGAGAAAAAGGTGGGGAGGGGGAGAGAGAGAGAGAGGGGGTAGAAGGGGACGGGCATGAAAGAAATGTGGTGAGTGGAGGAGGTAGAGGGGGGAAAGAGGGGGGGGAGGAGAGAGGAAAAGAGGAAGAGATTGGGGGACATGGAGAAAGGAGAAGAGAAAGAGTGCAAAGGAGGGTGGGGGCAAGAGTGAAGGGGGAGAGAGAGAAAGGTGGAGAGCGTGAGAATGGGAGAGAGGGGAAAAAAAAATAAAAAAAATAAATGTAACTTCCTGTCCCATTGCCAAAACAGGAAGTGAGACGATTGATAATGGCAAAACAGGACAAATAGAGAGGGGGGAATCTCCCTACCGGGGGCACAGACAGCAATAAAAGCCTGACAGGGGTTCTAATCCCTCTCCACCCCATCCAACACTGAGAAAAGTATCGCCTTTAGTTGCACTTTAACCAATGACAGAGTTATCGTGGAATTTATAGGCCCATAGGAGAAATGTGGCGATTTCTCGGGTCTATAGGAGAAGTGTAGCGATTTCTCGGGTCTATAGGAGAAATGTGGCGATGTCTCGGGTCTATAGGAGAAATGTGGCGCTTTCTCGGGTCTATAGGAGAAATGTGGCGATGTTTCAAGTCTATAGGAGAAATGTGGCGCTTTCTCGGGTCTATAGGAGAAATGTGGCGCTTTCTCGGGTCTATAGGAGAAATGTGGCGATGTTTCAAGTCTATAGGAGAAATGTGGCGCTTTCTCGGGTCTATAGGAGAAATGTGGCGCTTTCTCAGGTCTATAGGAGAAGTGTAGCGATTTCTCGGGTCTATAGGAGAAATGTGGCGATTTCTCAGGTCTATAGGAGAAATGTGGCGTTTTCTCTGGTCGATTTCTCGGGTCTATAGGAGAAATGTGGCGATTTCTGGGTTCTATAGGAGAAATGTGGCCTTTTCTCGGGTCTATAGGAGAAATGTGGTGATTTCTCGGGTCTATAGGAGAAATGTGGCGATTTCTCGGGTCTATAGGAGAAATGTGGCGATTTCTGGGTACTATTGGAGAAATGTGGCGATTTCTCGGGTCTATAGGAGAAATGTGGCGATGTCTCGGGTCTATAGGAGAAATGTGGCAATGTCTCGGGTCTATAGGAGAAATGTGGCGATTTCTCGGGTCTATAGGAGAAATGTGGCGATTTCTCGGGTCTATAGGAGAAATGTGGCGATTTTTCGGGTCTATAGGAGAAATGTGGCGATGTCTCGGGTCTATAGGAGAAATGTGGCAATGTCTCGGGTCTATAGGAGAAATGTGGCGATTTCTCAGGTCTATAGGAGAAATGTGGCGTTTTCTCTGGTCGATTTCTCGGGTCTATAGGAGAAATGTGGCGATTTCTGGGTTCTATAGGAGAAATGTGGCCTTTTCTCGGGTCTATAGGAGAAATGTGGCGATTTCTCGGGTCTATAGGAGAAATGTGGCGATTTCTCGGGTCTATAGGAGAAATGTGGCGATTTCTGGGTACTATTGGAGAAATGTGGCGATTTCTCGGGTCTATAGGAGAAATGTGGCGATGTCTCGGGTCTATAGGAGAAATGTGTCGATTTCTGGGGTCTATAGGAGAAGTGTGGCGATTTCTGGGGTCTATAGGAGAAATGTGGCGATGTCTCGGGTCTATAGGAGAAGTGTAGCGATTTCTGGGGTCTATAGGAGAAATGTGGCGATTTCTGGGGTCTATAGGAGAAGTGTGGCGATTTCTGGGGTCTATAGGAGAAATGTGGCGATGTCTCGGGTCTATAGGAGAAATGTGGCGATGTCTCGGGTCTATAGGAGAAATGTGGCGATGTCTCGGGTCTATAGGAGAAATGTGGCGATTTCTGGGGTCTATAGGAGAAATGTGGCGATTTCTCGAGTCTATAGGAGAAATGTAACGATTTCTGGGGTCTATAGGAGAAATGTGGCGATTTCTGGGTACTATAGGAGAAATGTGGCGATTTCTGGGGTCTATAGGAGAAATGTGGCGATTTCTGGGGTCTATAGGAGAAGTGTGGCGATTTCTGGGGTCTATAGGAGAAATGTGGCGATGTCTCGGGTCTATAGGAGAAGTGTAGCGATTTCTGGGGTCTATAGGAGAAATGTGGCGATTTCTGGGGTCTATAGGAGAAATGTGGCGATTTCTGGGGTCTATAGGAGAAATGTGGCGATTTCTCGGGTCTATAGGAGAAGTGTGGCGATTTTTCGGGTCTATAGGAGAAATGTGGCGATGTCTCGGGTCTATAGGAGAAATGTGGCGATGTCTCGGGTCTATAGGAGAAATGTGGCGATTTCTCGGGTCTATAGGAGAAATGTGGCGATTTCTCGGGTCTATAGGAGAAATGTGGCGATTTTTCGGGTCTATAGGAGAAATGTGGCGATTTCTGGGGTCTATAGGAGAAATGTGGCGATGTCTCGGGTCTTTAGGAGAAATGTGGCAATGTCTCGGGTCTATAGGAGAAATGTGGGGATGTCTCGGGTCTATAGGAGAAATGTGGCAATGTCTCGGGTCTATAGGAGAAATGTGGGGATGTCTCGGGTCTATAGGAGAAATGTGGCGATGTCTCGGGTCTATAGGAGAAATGTGGCGATTTCTCGGGTCTATAGGAGAAATGTGGCGATTTCTCGGGTCTATAGGAGAAGTGTGGCGATTTCTCGGGTCTATAGGAGAAGTGTGGCGATTTCTCGGGTCTATAGGAGAAATGTGGCGATTTCTCGGGTCTATAGGAGAAATGTGGCGATTTCTCGGGTCTATAGGAGAAATGTGGCGATTTCTCGGGTCTATAGGAGAAATGTAGCGATTTCTCGGGTCTATAGGAGAAATGTGGTGATTTCTCGGGTCTATAGGAGAAATGTGGCGATTTCTCGGGTCTATAGGAGAAGTGTGGCGATGTCTCGGGTCTATAGGCGGTGTAGAGGTGTGGGAGATGAACTGGTTAATCCAATATTTAGCAGAATTTTGGATTCTCAGGACTAGTCTGTGAAATTCCCCGGCGCTGTCCCCATTGTGTCAGATTTGCGTCCCCGTCTGAAAAGTAACATTTTTCCTGCCACGGTGTTACCGAGCCGGTCTGGCGGTGTCGCGTTCCTTTCTCTTCCCACATTTCCTGTTAGGCAGCGCAGAACCCGCAGATTCCTGAGACGGCCGCACTCAGGGGGGGGTTGAGGAGGTGGGGGTTGAGGAGGTGGGGGGGGGGGGTTGCGATGCTATCGCAGTATTTAGTCTGAATCTGATGCAGAAACTGTACCTGGCATTGTCAGCGCCGGGGATCAGGTGACATGCCCGCAGGACTCGGCCCCACTTAGCCGCGATGACGGGCGTTTCGCTGTGAATGGAGAGCGCTGGAGCGTGCAACACGCAATTTCACAGCTGCCATGAAAACTCCAGATTTACTATTTATTCTTCCAATGAGATTGCTGTGATTGCTGACCTCCCCCCCCATACATGTAATGTGATTCTCCATGTGACCGCTCCTGACCAGAAAGTCACATTTCCTGGAGGAGAAATCTGCGTCTGCTGATTTCTAGGTGTGTGTGTGAACTGTGAGCGCTCACTGGAAATAATCCGATTAATGAAAAACAAACAGCCTCCTATGTAAGTCTATCAGTCCGCACAGACCCGCAGATCACAATACAACCTCCAGGGGGGGCTTATCCT